>JAUBOD010001105.1:224124-239152 GCA_032353885.1 Nothura maculosa
CTCCTGACCCTCCAAGCTGCATGTCAAGAACATTCCTAAGGCTGTGGATCAGAGTGCTCAGGCCACATGACCTGGAGGCCTGAGGGAAAGGGGGAGCTAGGAAGTGCTCCCTGCTGCAGCTGTGCAGTGGGGAGCAAGGTACCCTCGCAGCCTCTGTCTCAGCCATCCACTGGTCACGTTTCTTTGCAGAGCTGGGCATTGCTCCTGCACAGCAGCCCTGCTGCTCCTTGTCCACAGAGCCTTGGCAGAGCAGCAAGCAGCCCTGGTCCCTCACGTTGCCTGCTCCTGCTCCACATATTCAGAGAAAACGTTTTATTCAGAAGGCAGCTTCCCATGTGCTCATCTACTCTAACCAAACCATCCCTGCATGGTTATAGTGATCCCAAGGAGAAAAGGTTATCGCAGAGCTGCTTTTCACCAGACACTGCAAGGAAAACCATCTTCACTGTGACCTTACCCATACGAGGTCAATTTTCCTCCTGACAGTTTTAATTAACTAGTCATAATGTGTTGTTTATCTTCTACCACTATTTCCTTTTCCCTGACTGTTTTCTATTGTTTTTCTTGGTTCTGACTCAAATTGGAAATAATTTTCACACTCTTCTCAAATGATTGAGAAATATTAAAACAACTCTGTCCAGACTAAAATTTTCAAATTCTAGAAGTAGGCCTCAAATCAAAAAGCCAAAAAATGATTTAATATTATTTTTGTATCATTTTACTAATGTTTTGAAAAACAAACTGTTTAGGTTCAGAAAGCCTGAAGTTTTTCTTTTGAAATACCGCAACAGAATATTCAGAAATGTTTTTATCCACTAATCATTGGACCTACAGGCAGCTAAACTGATAATATTTCAGAAGAGTCTTCCTTTTTTTCAGCAAGTACACACAAACCACCTGTATATAAGATATTCCTGTATGTATGTATGCATGTATGTCTAAAATCCTCCAAATTCCTAGCCAGCTTTAATTTTCCAAAAATTTCTGAAGACATTTCAGCAAGAGCTAGGAAATACCTGAGAAAGGTAAACCAGTCAATTGATTTGCTGCTGTGCACCTGCAGCAACTTTTTACACAAGATGCAAGGAGGCTTCACTCATTGGTGAATCCCTCCCCTGCCCAGCTGCCTGCCTCTCTGCTACCTTCCAGCATGCTGACGTGCATGGCATCGTTGGCCTTCTTGGGGACGCTGAGCATCACTTCCAGGCCATCTTTGAGTTCTCCTTTGCCCTCTTCACAGCAGGTAAGCAGCTCCTAAGAAGCAATGCAGAACACCTATGAAAATTATCTAATGTGCAAACTCAAATTCAGACTGGCAGCACAAGCCACTCTTGCTGTGTCATCACTGTGCTGCACCCAGGCAGGTAAGAGAGATTCATAGCAGGAGGAGGCCCGAAAGGTGCTGACTGGAGGGGTGTTTTAGCCCTCCCATTAGCTCTGGTTGCTGCGGTGCTGGCTTGTCACAGCCCTGATGAGGCTGTGGTAAACCCACCTGTTCTTTCAATAACCTGGTACAAAGCACATATTTGTCAGCACATCAAAGTATCAAGTAAGCCCCTTGCTAGTGCAGCGCATCACTGCTTTTGTGTACAGGCAGGAAGGTCCAAAAACTTGCAAATATGATCTATGGTCAAAGGCTTTCAAAGTCAGAATCTGTTTCTTGCTTTATCACCCAGCTATTTCTTCACTTATACACTTGTTCATCAGTTTTGAAGAGGACAGAAGCTGACCAAATTAGATCTTAAATTTACCTATTTACATGACATTGCAAAAAGCTGTAACCAATTTACAAGAAAACAACATGGGAAATGTTAACTCGGAAGTCTTCTGATTAGTTTCCAAATGTTTCCTTTGTTTTTCTCAAAAACAAAAGTATCAGCTCCCAAACAGAATCTGTTTATAGTGAGGGAAGCTCTCTCAAGAATGAGTGAAATTTCCCTAAGTTCTTACTGCCTGAAGCAGCCAAAGCCTCTAATCAAAATATCACGTCTCAGACTTAACAGGAAAGAAAGGAGAGAAAAACGTTTTGATCATCTCCTTTTCCAAGTTTTGTCTTTTTAGGATTACATCTACTTGGATATCTCAAAACAAGTGAAGCAGCTGGGTTTTTTTTCTTTATGAGAGTCTTTTCCTTTACCGTATCCAATTCAATGTCACCATTTGTTGACACATTCAGGCCTGAGAATAGGAATAGCAGCTCAGCATTTCTGCTCACAGGTCAGTTTGAAGAGGCAACTGCCTGAAGATTAAAAGGTAACTCATGAAACCTGTGAACTGTTTTGCACGAGATGACTTGGGCAGGTCCCTAAGGTACCTTCAGTAGGAGCTGGTATTTTGTGATCCTCTGGACAGGCTTGATTAAATAAGAAGAGATGGAGTTGGCCAGACCATGTCTTTGCTGAATTTCCTACAAGAGAAAGAAAGAGCAGTCAGACATAGAAAACTTGTAGCTTCCTGCCATAACTAATTTTAGTTCTGATTCTCTGCATTTCTTTGTTTATTTTTTTATTTGTCTTTAAATTCACATGCAAATACCAATGTTGTTTCAGACCATCAGTAAACTACTACTGATCAGTAAGTCCCCTTATGGCAACTTAAATTGCTGAAGCTCTGTGTGAGTTGAACTAAGGCTGTGGTGAGTAAACTACACAAAGTTTGAATTAAGTATGACTTTTTTCATGTCAACTGGTTTCTCTTGGTTATGAAGGCTAAAAGCAGAGTCTTAACATTCAAATAAAGTAACATTCAAACAAATCCCATAAATGGGGTACAAATTTGTAGATGCTTATGTCTACATATAAGCATCTAATATCATTTGAGAGCTCTGAGGTAACTGAAATGTCTGCATGAGACTAACAGGTCTGACACAACAGCTGACAGACCTGTGTTGTTCTGAGGTGACATCTGGGAATAGGACAGATAGCACTGAATACCTCTGGTCTGTTAAACAAAGCACATCCTAAATGTGTGTCTTGGTCACTGTGATGTCTTCATGAATTTCCAGAAGCACCTAAGCATGGTGGGTCTGCAAAGGGCCCAGCTGCTTCCAGGGCCATTTGGGAGCTCCTCCTCATGAGTCAAGTTGCAACAGGCTGGAATTCCTTCTACCTTGGGCAGAAGGATCCTGGGTATCCCTCTCCCTTCTACTCAGGTAGGGCAAGCCCTGGCCACCAGGATATGTCCAGTTCCTAATGGTACAGATAAGGATGGGGAATTCTTATCTGCAGCTAATGGAAAGTATTAGGCTGTAAAGAGAATCCACAGAAGGAAAAGCTCCAAGGCTTCTAAAGCTTCTCTAAATTAGAGAAGTATCTACATGTTTTAATAGACTAATACTACAGGATAAATTAGACAAGTTCGACAACTGAAAACTTGCACATAAATTTCCACCTGTATCAGCTGGTTTAATAAGAGATATTGCTTTTCTCTACAGATATGACTTCACTTATCTCCTCAGGCTATCCCAGCTTCTGTAACACTGCTACTAATTGCTTTCACAACTTCAGACACGATATATCACTTTTCTTTGTTCATTATGCTAATCAGTTAAGGCCTGAAACAAACCCCAAAGCTGAAAATTTTCCATGGATTTGAAGGATTCAGTGAGACGATCAGGAAAGCTTGTTTTCATCTCAAAGGTGGCACTTTGTGGCAATTTAGGGATTTATTACCCTTGTAATCTTCAAACAGCCTTCTTACTAAACATATTTTTCTAGACAATTCTCTACCTTCCTAAGGGTGTTTTGGGATCCTCCAGGTCCTGTTTGGAAGAAAAGAACCAGCCACGTCCTTTGTGTTACTCAGGAGCCAGACTGTGTCCTGCCCTGCAGCTTGGGCAGCCCTTTGTGCAACAGAAACGCATCCCCTCCAATATCCAGAGAAGATGGGATTTAGAGTTGCTCTGCACTAGTTTAGTCACTGAGATTGTGGGCCTAGAGGAGTTGTTGGGATTAGCCAGCTTTCTCCTTTTGCCCAGGTCTCACA
This sequence comes from Nothura maculosa, assembly GCA_032353885.1. Taxonomy (NCBI): domain Eukaryota; kingdom Metazoa; phylum Chordata; class Aves; order Tinamiformes; family Tinamidae; genus Nothura; species Nothura maculosa. Next base: position 228,109 of record JAUBOD010001105.1, read on the forward strand.
GGACAGCCCCAACATAACTCCAACCAGTGGAAGAAAAACATCTCCCCTTGCAAAACTGCAGATGCTGACACATGGGTTCTCACTATTGAGCAAGAAGGCTTCCATTCCACATCCACAGCTAGACTGGAAAAGCTTCGCAGAGCAAACACCCTTTAATCTGTGTGAACAACACAAATAAACAGCCCCAAAGCTCCTCATCTCACAAACCAGTAAGGCCCATTCAAGAGGCTCCAGCGCCACCTCCTGGAAAAGCTTCTTGCTTCAAGTCTACTTCCAGGGAGACAATTCGGTGTCAGGACAAAGACCAAAGCACTTAAGACAAGGATGTTCTTCACTTTTCTTCCAACTCGTGTGACACCTCTGAATGCTGAATTTAACTGAAAGGCAATACCTAATGGCACACACTAAACCAGACGACCTGATTCATATCTGCTGCCAACGGTATCACAGAGTTGTTCCTTCTGAGTGGCTACATTTATTAAAGGATTTTTTTAGGTGTGTTTTGGAGACAAGATCTTAATATTTTTTTCAGAAAGGCAACTACTTAAGCCTGTAAACTGACAGAAAAGCATGGCAAAAGAGAAACCAGAGAGCAAGCTTAGTGTAAAAGTATCAAAAAGCTTTGAAGATTTTCCTCAAACTACAAACTGTGTTTGGAGCCTGCAAAAGTTTATTACCAGCTTTAGAGTTTGCATGGGAAATGGTCTAATTGAATGCAATGGAGTTCTTACTAACACAATGAGGCAAATGTTTAATAGGGTGAATAACATCTGCAGAACAGGATCTTGTATTGGGCTTAAGGACTTCAGGTCATAAAATGTAACAGGATATGCTTTTCATTTTATCACTAAAATCAGAAGAAAAGAGCACATCTGAATCACATCTTTAGAGAGGTCTGGGTCTGAATAATGCACAAAGGTTCCTGTAAGAACGCCTCTCCATTACAAATGACTTGCTATACTGATGAACACGACACGTCACACCCCAGCATATCAGTTTTCACAGCACATAATATCTACAGTGGAATGAAAAACCAAAATGCTGAAGTACAAAAAGGAACCCGCTGCTCAGATGTAAAGAGGAGGTGTCTGAGCTGCAATGTGTGTGCTGAAGGAAAATGGCAAGGGCTGCTTACATCAAAGAAAGTCCCTGCATGTTCCAGGATGAGCTGGCTGGAATCAGGCTTGTTTTTGCAGTAGGTGACATACATCTGAAATTTATCTGCCTGTGAAAACAAACATCAAAGGAAAAACAAAATAAGCTATTACTTTGCTCCCACAATCTCTCATTAAGGCTCACCAGGATAAACGCAGGAGATAAACCCCCACCTCTCCCAGCATTAAGAAAAATGCAAATCAATAACTGAGGAATTACAGTCAGTCCATACCTCACCTGAGCATTTCTGAAGGGGATGAGATGCATCATGTAATGACTACAGGGGCATTTCTTTAACAAGTGTTACAGAGGAAATGCCTAACACTTGAAAGCATCTGTGATATAATTTCTACGTTATATAGATTGTATCCAAAAGTGAGAAGGCCTCCAATCTCACTCACAAAGTGTCGACTCTATCACCTACTTGCAGATAAAGTCACCATGGAAACTCTGGGCAAGAGACTCATCTAGAGTCAACATTTTTGATCAGAGGTTGCTCAGATTTCCAAGGTCTGGTCTTTCCTACTTCGTTCACATTCTAATGTCTCAAACTTCATGTTGTGCTAAGAGTGTTTTGCATTTCTCTTCCTAATTTATTTATCTTTAAGAGGAAATTAAAAGCATCTGTGCACTCCTGCCTTAGAGCAGTTTCACGTTACTGAAATGGGCTCTCTGGGGAGGCAGGCAAGCCAAGGGAAAGAGGAACACTGACTCGGTGGAATCCTACAGGATTTTTGATAGCAGGTATCTAAACAACAGGGTCCTCCAACTGGGCAGGCAGCTTTATTTTTATGTGCATAGCAGTACACACAGCTCTGGTCAGGCACTATTACTGATGTGACTGTCATGTGCCATTACTGTGTGACTAATGTTACTATCTTAAGCCACTAAGATTTTGCATAGAATGATATGTGAACATGCCTGTCTTTCTTTAAATGTGGAACTTCTTTTCTGTAAACATTTTTTTCTGAAGCACTTTTATCAATATTTCCATCACATTTTTTAATTAAGAACTTGTTTGAAATGGTCCAAATACACTGTTTTCCGTAAATGAAAATATTCCATAATGACTTTGAAGATACTAATTCTCAGCATTAAAATATGAACAAAACCATCAGAAAAATCATCAAAAAGGTTCAATTTCCTGGTAAATATTTTGAAGAGAGGACAGTTTTCATACAAACAATTTACCATAGCTAATTCCTGGAGATGTCTACGCCTTTAAGACTTTTAGCATCAAGACTTCAAAGGCTCTGTTGGAAATTGTTAAACAGATGCCATTAGGTAATGGAATCAGACAGCTCAGTCACTCAGCAATTTGATAATCATTTCTGAAGGAAAATGCTGCATTTTTCATAATGTATCTTTCTGGAAGTCTCATGCATTGCTGCAATTTTCTGAAGAAGGCACATTATGATTTTGAGCGTTCCTGTTCCTAGAAGCCTCTGCAAAGGAATGGATGCCGTGTTTATTGAACAGGCGGCGAAACCAGCACACGTGAAAGCTTCCTGGTCAGGCAAGGGCAGAGGCTCTAAACCCTTCAAACTGTTGCTGACGCTCCAAGGCAGGGAGCTTTAATCCCAGGAGAGGTGAAGGGGGAAGCAGCCCTTATTCCAGGTTATCCCTTGCTCTCACTTATCAAGAGGACATAACCCTCGCACCAGTTCCCAGCTTGTTTCTGTCTGTGCTGGAGGAATTAATTTGAATAAATAATGGCAAGAGGAGCCTCATTACCCAGGTGACGAAGCAGTGGCCCACGTCCTCAGGCAGTTGTTCGTACTTCTCTAGTTCTTTCAGAAAAATACTGGAAAAAAAGAAAAAAGAAGACACCAATATAATTATAATTAAGCACCCAGAAGACACATATGGCCAATGAGTTATTCAGTGTTAATGATCAATGATGGTATCTCGATCACATGGCTAATCAAAAGTGTCTTGCTTGTGGAAAAAGCATGTCCCTGCTGAGAGATGCTTCATTATTTGAGCACAGCAACGTCTGCCTCAGCTAGAAAATGAATCTTCAAAAAGATCTTGTGCAGTGGTCAGAGCACCACAAACAAGAGAGGGAGAGTGGGAAGGTAACTAGGGGATCTCAGAACACTTTTTAAATAGGCAAAGAATATTTATCAATATGACTGGGCAATTCATGTGGGCTGGAAGTCAATTTACCTTTTGGTAAAGGTCTTTTCAATGTAAGAAGTAATTTTATTCTAATAGCTTGATATGTTTGGAAGCTGCTTGCACAAAAGCATCAGAAGGGCAACCTCTGCTGGACCTGCCTTTGTGTATATGGCAGCACAATTTAGCTGTCTGAAGCACTGAAAGTTTCAATGGGGAAAGGCTTTCTGATTTGCATTACTTTTAGTCTGTAACTTGAAGATAGATTTTAAAATATTCAGACTGAGCTTGCATGATTCTGCATTCCTAAATATTATGTATCTTACTCCTACAGCATTCACGTTATCACAGGGAAACAATGTCAGGAATGACAAAATCAGGTTCTGTTCCTTTAATTTTGATGAATTAGTTGCATTTGAAAATACCATACAGATTTTCATCCACCTGCATAACTCTTGCAGATACAATGGAGCCTGAGAGCTTCTCATATTTTGATAGGGACACTATTGTAATACTACATGTATGAAGCACTATGCTACCATCAATACCTCATTTCTTCATTTCTTAAAACTGAAAGAATATGCCTTATTATTTCTACATCTTGTTCCTCCTCCAGTGGATGAACTGTTATTTATCTTACAGATTTTTAAAGCATAGATACAGTGCCATGAGATAGGAGGTGTGTATAGGACTACAAAGTATGGGCTGAAAATAAATTTAACATTTTTAATCAGCTGTTGGCAAAGTTTAAACAAAAACGTAAAAATTGATTTTTGTAAAAGAAAAAATAAGAAATTAAATATTTTGCAAATCTGGATTAATTTCTTTACTTTTGCATCCAATTGCACATGTTCATTGCCAAATCTGCATAGATGTATTTGTATTTTTATGCATTTATTAAAATCAGTAAACATAAAAAGAAATGTTAGAAAAACCTACTTGTTATGAAAGTCATATATCTCCTGGATGTTGCCAAAGATGATGTGTTCTTTATTAAGGATCCCAGGGGGTATTTCTTCCACTCCACTTGTCATTTCCCATAGGTAGGTCTGGAAGACATCAGCAATTCTCAGTTTGGAGAGTAAATGCAGTACAAAAGAATAGGTCTCCCTGTTTCCTTGCCAAAGGCAGAGACTGACAAAAGAACCACACACTTTGAAATTAAACTAAAAGCTAAAAAAAGAAAATTAGTGTCCCTGGGTCACAAAAAGCTCTCCTGAGATATTCAGAATGCTGATGCCAAGAAATCTGGAGGAAAAGCAAAATGGTGCAAACACTGTTGTTTGCTGTCCATCCAATGGTGCCCAAGAACTGCAGGCAAAACTAGGGAAAAGTTGGGCTTGAACTTCAGTGGCGTTAGATGCATAAAGGTCTCTTTCTAGCCTCAGGAATGTGAGAGCTGCCAGACTGCAACAAAATACATTCTGCTATTTGCCCTACAACCCACAGATCCTTCAGAAACTGCCTTCAGGACCACAAGGCAAAATGTGGGACAGAGCAAATACAGCTTTTTCTTTAGACTAGTATTATCCAACAGAATGAGTGTTAATTCTTAAGGAAATGCTCCCTAATTCGGAAAAAAAAAAGACTGAAAGACTGAAAGACAATAAATTCTATGTCAGCTCACAAACATATTGCTCCTTACTGAGTCTCAGGCAATCTCTTCTGCTGTTCAAGGAGAGGTTGCACTCAGGTGCCCGGGGGCTGCAGGCATTGACAGCCTCATGTGGGAAGTGCAGGGCCTGGTGCTGCCAGGGGGAGAAGAACTCGCTCTGCTGCCCACTCACACCCACTGCTAGTGGCTCTCCCCCATGGACTGTTTTTAGGGCCAGCCTTGCAGGGGCACTTTGTGGTACAGTGAATGGCACTACTAATGCATGCCAGGATGCCATGTCCATTCTGAGAATACTGGGGTCTCCCCATGCTGCAGCTTACCTCCAGACATTCGTGCAAGTCCCTGACATAAGCTTTTTCAGTCTGAAGCAGCTCGGCCATAATGAACCTGGAGAAACAAAGTACTTTAGGTGCTTTGGACTTAATAGGCATTTTATAATGAACAGGAAACAAATATTCCTTCTGCAATCTTTATAAATCATTGGATTTCCAGTGCAAATCTTCAGCTGCCTCACTTTGCACTTTCCAGCTCCATGAATGACATCTCATTTCATACTTGTAGGATTATTTTTAAAATACTTTTTCTCCAAAACAATCCATCAACTTATATTTCTGCAACACTCTAGTGTTGTTATCTGCATGCTCAGCCTTGATGGACAACTGATTCTCAGTAACATCAAAGCTTTTGTTTTTTCCCATTAGTAAGAACTTGAGAGTGACTCAGAACACTTGTATTTTCACAGATATTCAGCTGTAAATCACACTGAAGCTTGATCTTAAGTGAGAATACAGATAGAGCTAGGAAGGACTGCTAGCCCAAAGAGTCTTCAGCAGCTTGGTACCTGACTGGAGGCAATCCAAACCCCTGAGAGCAACAACCACTCCTCAGTGCTTTCCTCAGTGAAATCTGCATTCCCTGAAATGCACATTTAACTCCCCTTGATGTCAATGGAGTTCAGAATATAACTAGACATGTGCAAATGCTTTTTAATTTTTGTAGTTATTCTACTTTTTCCATACAGCTGGAAAGACATCGTGCCAATGGCCATCAAAGAAGTGGTGGGTTCCTTTGCATTTCTGAAAGTAACTTCTAATTAAAAAAGCTATAAACAAATAAATAAATAAATAAATAAAACTCTGTTCTAAAATCCTTTTCTAGCCAACAGTCATAACTTCTGCTCTACCATTGCAGGCCTATTTCCACAGTCCTACACCTGAAAGGAATAATAGGACAGTCAGTTCTTTTTATGCAGGTATTGCTGAACCATTATTGGACAACATCTCTTTATAGACCCAGAGAGTTTTTGGACATACTCTTTCTTTCTGGCAGACTTTCTTTTTTCTTCATTGGCTTCATGGTTTGCATCACGTAGTTTCACCTCCCGGTCCGAAAGACTTGCTGGGATAATATCTAGCTCTAGGTCCTTGTTATCCTAGAAACAGGAATTGTGCATTTTTAAATTCAATTAATCCCACTGGTGTAGAAAAGACAGCATGCTCAGGAGGTGAAATGGAAAAGAAGGGACAAAAGGAGGATAAAGCTACCAATAGCAGAATGAAGGAAATTCAGAGAGACTTACAAGAACTAAGGACAGAAAAGGAGAGAATAACTTTCACTTCCTCTCGCACAGGAAAGGATCTTAAAAAATACTAACTATGAATTTAAAGCACCTCCATTTTCACTTCTGCCTAGGAGTACACATAGACAAAGGTCTGAATTTTACCTTACTCCTTCTCACCAGAATTAGTTTCTTTATACCTGACTTCATAAATAGTCTAGTAAAGTAGGTCAATTCCCACTAAGAGCCTGCAGACAATCCCTGCTTCCAAGAGCTTTTTGTCATGGAAATGCCTTTCCAGAACGCTATTAGTAGTGATGTTTAAAACAGAAATCCTACAAGAATAGCATTTTTAAACTATTTTGAAGGTGTAAGTGAGGGAATTTATTCATCTTTCTTGATACTTAATTTTGAAGGATGGTCAATTGAAAGCTATTTAAGTGTCTCCTCCTCTGAAAATTTCCCCAAGAGTGCAGCCAGGGAATAACAGAAGGATCATATTTTTTCTCTTGTATTTCTCTATTTCACCTAAAAGAGCTCAAAGATTTTTTTGTTGTTGTTGGTTAAAGGATGAGAAAGTGGAAGCCTGCAAACAAATCCTAGTTTTGGCTGAAGATGATGGTATGAGAACAGGATTATGGCCCACACCAAAATCAATATATACTTTTATTTAAATAATGCACTTCCCACTCTCAGTACTGCATGGTTTTCCTGAAAATGATTGCAATCATTTACTAGAAAGTCAGATCATCATCTACTTAGAAAGTCTGAACATCATCTGCCTCCTTGTCATCTCACTGATCTGTCGCAATTAATAACCCTCCTCTCCTCAGAAAGAACAATTCTGAGGTTAGCTGGATTTTAAGTGTTTCTAACAGACATATATATGATGACCTGCAGCATTCATTCCATAGCCTTCATTTCCCTCTGTGATTTTCAACTTCAGTGCAAAGAGCCAGCTGGAGCTGGACATACAGTACCTCTGTATTGATTCCAAGAGCTTTTTCCAGGGAGTAGCGGTATTTCCCCATCCTGAGAGAGAAGTCCCGGTAGCGCTTGTCAACGGTGGTGACCCACTTCCTAATTTCAGTGGCGTGGATATGTCCTTTTTCTACAAAGCTGTCAGCCAGCTGGATGAGGAGCTTCACTTTCTCTTTTGTTTGCTGCCCAAAATAAGAGTTTTGTTACATTATTATTTCCTTTGCTTTTAATTTATATAGCAGTCAGAAACGGCTCATAACTTTATGTACATCATTAAATAGTGTGTGTACTTCATCTTAAACAGCATCAGAAGCATTAAACTTTCCCCAGTACAATAAGAATTAACGACACTTTTTTAAAGACCTATATAAAGCTGTTGGAGATAGAACAAGCTAACAATGTTGATATCAAACACATAAAAATATTAAGGAAAACAGACAGGAAATTAGATCAATCTTTCCACAAGCAAAAACTTATTTTTTGTGTGCCTTGGACAAGATTTCAAAATCACATATTGTGTGAAATGTTCTCAGTTACTCTGAATTTATATCTTGATGGTTCTGCTGACCAGTGTAGGTGGGGCATTAATACACGAGTTATCAGCCAAGGAAGTGGGTCTCGGTCATTGATCTTGGCTTTAGAAACAAATAGAATTTTAATCTGAATTTCTGGTTGATCACAAATTTCCCAGAGAGCTCAAGCTGGAGAATTACAAACTGAGAGAGGTCTGGACTACAGAATGTATATCAAGTCCTCAAACACTTCAGAGGTCTTTCCTATTCTATCTGGACACTGACTGCCCTTCAGTTATCACGATATTCAATGTCAAGGAACAGGTCCGGCATAAAAGAGATAGTTAAAATTTTTTAAGAAAAATACTCTAATTCTTTAAAGAAAATAAGAAAAATATAGAAATTATTCCCAAAAAGCAGTAAGAGGATCAGTTGGCTCCCCTTAGATGGAAGAGTAAAAATCTGACTTTGTGTCATACTTAAAGGGTATTACGTTCCCCAAACCCACTGATGTTTTTGCTTTCTATACACTTGGTTTGGCCAGAAAGCTGTTAGGATCAAAGAAGGTTTTCAATTACTGCTTCTTTTGAGAATAGCACCCATCTGGCAGTGACATATATTTATGAGACTGTATGTGGCACTGGAAATCTTCTACGTCAGCTGCAAAGAAGTGATTTACTAGAGCGAGGGGAGCAGGACTAGAGGTATCGGTGAAAGGAACAGCTGGTCAATGAGGAATAAGGTGTAAAATCTAATCCTGAGCTAGCTCACAAGTTGAAATGGAAACTTCAGAATGAATCAGGATTATTCTGATCAAACTTAAGTGATAAACCAGCACATGACTGATTTCCATCCAGTATGGTCCATCAGAATTGGACTAATTATGGATGGCTGGAGTCCACAAGTCTTGTTAAAAGAATTCTGCATGGATCCTAGTTGAATAAATTAATTTCTATCCATTGCTTTTTATACCAAACTTTCACAAGCACTCAAAATCAGGAAAAAAAAGAAGGGCATGAGAAAGAACACAGACTGTGAATCAAACCCATGCAAACATGGACAGCCTAATGAGGAATTTAAGGATTACAGAAGATCAATTTCAGGACAGAGTGAGATGAAGCCATGTAACACCAGAGCTGTGCTCTGCTCCAGTCTGATTTTGCAATTTAGATCCTTATCTGTGAACGTTAATACCCTTGTGGATTCACTGTCTCTCAATTACCTATATGGTTGGAATTAATTTGTCTGAAGCAGATCCAAACACTATTTCTCTGCAAAACCTCAGATTTCTCAGAATTGCTCCTCATAAATTAATAATAGATTCTTGGTAAGGCAGCTTTGCATTAAAAAATGCTCACCCTGGAGTTTACAAAGTATTAAAGTATTTCACTGGGATCAGTGGAACATTTATAATGAGATGAATGGTCATTCGTGATCAGTCCAGCTGGAATTAATAAAAACAAATTGTGGTTGTAATAACAGAAGAAACAGACAGTGAATCAAAGATGACCTTGGATATATTCAGAGGCTATGGATTCATTAGTTTACATTATTCTGTACCATTTTCCTTGTATGATTTCTCGAGAATGGAGGACGGGTGCGTTTCAGCTGGTATGAGCTTGCTGTGAACATTCTGTGCAAATTTACCTTCCCTCTGACCACAGCAGAAATGCTTCACGCTCAAAACAGACCAATAGACAGAAAACTTCCTTTTTGTGCTAAAGTAAACACCACAATTCTCAAAAGAAATTTTACTTTTGTGCTATGAATGCCAGGGGAAAAAAACAGAAAATCAATATAACATTATTGCAGAGATCTAAGGCACTGGAAGAGAGCTATAAATATAGGCTAAAGAAGATGCCATAACTGGATGCAAGTCACTGTTTACCTTGGCAGGTACTCTGAATTCACCATATTCCTTTAGGAGTTCCTGGGTTTCTTCTGCTGATTCCCCTGTGGAGTTGTGAGTAGAGAGGTAATATTCGCCTGTTTCCTGGATCCAGTCTAAGGCCTGTGAATGTTGAAACAACGAAAGGAAAACAAAACAAATAGTCTTTGTATTTCAGGAACCAATCCTCTGACAAAAGGCTGCCAAATGAAGGATGTCAGGTCCATTGGGATTTAATACTGTGTCTAGTAAAACATTTTCGAGGAACATATAAAAAGGACACATTAATTAAGAAAGGGGGAGAGAGTACCCAAGGTACCGCATGTTTCCTAGTAGAAAAAGGAGAGCAGGGAATTCTACCTATATTCAGACAATTCTGTACATAGGAAAAACAATTTTCTCATCAGCAATAGCTGGTAAGACAAGTTTGCTCTTGCATTTATTTTAAAAGAGATGATTAAAATTAGAAATGAATCTGTCCTGACAAAAACACTGGGTTTTGGATGTTGGGTTTTGTTTTTGGTAGACAGCCTTAAAAATATGTATTTCCCAGGCTGCCAAAAGTTCAGTCTTTAAATACAATCCGGGGATGCAACAGGAACCTCACACAGAGGCATCACACAGATGCAAGGAGTATTTACACACTGTCAAGACAGACAGACCAAGTGGCTTGTTTACACTACCTGCTTGGCGCTGCGTTCAAAGACAACGTACTGCTGGCACTGGTCTAATCGCCGCTTCTTCAGAGTCCAGAAGTGAAGGACCCGGTTCTCCCTCTGCAGCAGCTCACTGAGAATGGCTACAGGGCAAAGGAAAACGACTGCATGATTAGGGAGTCAGTGCACATTGCAAAAATAAGCCATAAAAAGCTGAATTTACTCGCCCTGACTGGAACTTCCATGTGCTTGCTTGGTTTGGGCTGTCTATCGGTCCCCCAACCTCATCCTTGTGCAGAGAAGACACTGCAGAAGATGCAGCAGGCCCTCAGGACCAGCACAGGCTTGCAAGAGAGCTGCTACTCTGGGGGCCTAGGAAATACCTTCTCCTTCAAAACCCATGGTCCTCAGCCAGACCATAGCAACCTCATAAAAGGGCATGATTTGGCTCTAAAAATACACTGCGGGTTTAATTTGAAGATAAACACATAGAGACTGCAAGAGACTTCCAGTGACCAAGAGACTATCAGTGGCCAACATTTTTAAATCTGGGTTTTCCAA
>JAUBOD010001105.1:239252-249393 GCA_032353885.1 Nothura maculosa
GCAGCAGCCGCACTGGTTGTATGAACATCTGGGTCCAGCTTTGCAATCAGTTACACCAAGGTGTGATCACTGACAGCAACACGAAATAAGAGCCTTTTACCCAGAGCCCTTTTTAAAAATGTGCTGATATTTACTGCTTATGTACCAACTCTGCTGGCAGCAACTGGATTTGGATATATCCCTCCCAATTTGCAAGTCTGATATCTTTTACTGTGCAAAAACATTTAATTTTTAAGTTAATGGCAAAATTCAGAAGCCTCTCTCGTATCAGCATTTTTTTTGTCTGTATCCTTGATCAGATCTCTGTGTTCATGCCAAGCATAACTTTTTTTTCCCCATATTATTTACTTTGGAAGCATACTAAGTGTTCTACAAAATAGTGATTTATTCTGAACTAAGTGCTCATTTCAAAGGTATTGCAAGTATCTTGAATAGTTTTTTCCATTTATTTCTGTGGAGGGGAAATCAAGGCATTGGGACAGCAAAGATCAGATTGACACTGAGGAACTAGGATCAGCAGAAAGGAAGAAAAGTAATCTTTTTGTGACAGTATTTTCATTATCTATGTACAACAAACCAAGGTTCCATCCCTCCCACATATAATGGCTGCATTGCTTTTAACCTGTATCTTTCTACAGCTTTGTAAGTAATCCAATAATAAGAAAAAAAAGGTTTTGCTCTGCAGATTAGCTTTGCTCATTTTTATCAGCATCCTGCAGCAATGCTATGCACAGATTAACAACTGTTCAATTAAGCAGATGAGTGGAAGCATTTCAAATATCTAAGATGTATCAGTGTCTGATATGCTGGGGCAATTCTAGGGACAAAAAACTAGCTGAAATGAGCAACTTTGGGGTACATTTTCTGCTGTGCTGAGCAACAACAGGATGCATCCTGACCTTGCATTTGATGTGTACCTATTTATTGATACATTCTATGACAATAAGGCAAAACTGTGCTTGCCCATCTCAACTGACTGCTGCGTAACGGGGGATGATGCAGTGCACTGGCCCTGGCACGGCCTTGCCTGGCAAGGGAGGCTACAGAAGGCCCAAGCAGAAGAGTCTTTCCTTTCATTCCCACACAACAATAAGAGTTTTCTGTAGGTACTAAAGCGTAGAAGAGAAGGGATCACCTCCTGAGAGGCCTCACTACCACTGCTCAAGGTGCCTGGTGCAGCCATTTCAGTGACTGCATGCAGCAAAATCCTAGATGCCTTTCTCAGCATAACCACAAACTTCAGGACAAACACAGGGCAGGAGAGACACAAACAAAACACCTTCAATGCTGTCACTGCATGAGGGCACCGACCTTTCACTTGCTGCTCAGGCCCCCTCGTATGGCTGGCTACTCCGGGCATGCTGACGTTGTTCCTGTGGATGTACTTGAGGAAGACCTCAGCATTCCTACGTGCCAGTGTGCAGGCCTAAGGAAAACAGCCCCCACCAAGAAGAGTTAGTAAAGATGAGGGAAAAAAGTGAGGGCGAGCTAAGGTAGCTCTTTGCTCTTTCTGCAGGGAGGAGTTTGCTTTAATACAGGAATTTAAGAGCTAAGAGTAAACAAACCACACTTCAGCTAATAAACTAATAAATATATTAAAATACATGAGTTGTTTTTAGCGGGTGATTTCATATCTTAAAGCAGACTAATGACAATAATAAACCAACTGTGTGTAAAGTGCTAGTACCTCAGCTTTGGCTATGTGGAAAATCCATCTATCTCCTCTATCATGAAATGTATTAATTGCTTCCAGAAATGTAAAGTCAATAGGTGTCATTTCTTAAAGCTTGCCTGCCAGAGTAGTTTTAGGTTGTAAATCACTTTTAGTGGAAGGTGGGAAGCTGGCTGCCACTTCACTTGTCAGCCTATCAGCTCTGCAGTTCTTACAAAGCAGCACCTCGAAGGCAGGAGGAAAGCTCAGACTCCAACCTGGTGCTGCCCTGCAGAAACCAGTTGCTTCAGTTGTTGCTAGTTCATTAGTAACTGGCTTGAAGGAAACAATGTGAAATGTTGCGTGTTTTTGTAGAATGTCATTGTGTATTTGTATTTTTTGTATTTTTAAATACATTTATATGTATTTTATTTTTGTATTATGTATTTGTATTTTATTTTTGTATATATATAATTTACAATGCTTCTCATAAGCAATTTTGAGAATAAATACTTAGGACTTGCACAGATAGCCTCCAGTGCAATGCAAATACTACATAATCAGTCCTGATCACTTCTCTCTGAGATACACACCAAAATAACACTTATTCATACCTATGACAACTGTGGGAAACTGGTCTTGGGCTTATACAGCCAGCTAGTAGTTCAACTGAATATCTTCTCTCAAACTCACCAATGATGCTCTACTTACTTCTTTCTTACTTCTTACTTACTTATTACTGCTTAATGCTTTCAGGACTAATATTTTCAGGAGTTTTTTATTAGACAAGTGAAATGAGACCTTGAGAAAAGCCTCCTTCTGCTCCAGATGTTTGCTGATCAGAGGGATGACATGGTCTATCTCAGCTGCTGGTCCAAGTTTATCTCGGCCTCCACACCAGTCTTCATCCCGCCTGTATTCCTGCTCCAGGCTCTCCAACACGCTGCACACCTGAAGCATGCCCAGAGCACAGCAGTTCAGTTATCCAGAAACACAGTCAGGAAGATGACATTCACTAAAAGTCTACCAACCAAAAACATTTCAGACCTAAGCACTTCAGACAATGGGCCATCCATCCTGCCACAGCATGCAGGATAATTGGATATAAAGGAATATATATGTGTATATATATATATATATAAGGCCCTGGACAGAATGACCTATCTGTAGAGATTGATCCCCTAGAGATTTCTACTATTCAATTCACCTGGTTTAAAGGGTGTTAAATTATTCTTCTCTTCCACAGGGTAATGGGGAAGAAGCTCAGAAGGTTGTACCAGGGCAGAGGTCAGTCTGGCCCCAGTGGCTCATTCAGGAAACAATCCCTGTTCCGGAAGGGTGCTTTAGATGTGTTTAAATCCTACTGAAGTCAAGGGACTTAGCACATACTTAAACAAAAACACATGCTTAAATATTTCCCTGAAACAAGGTCTGAAGCTGGAACTAATTCGCCTCAGCTGCATATTAGTTGCTCCCTATACAGCCTTTGTAAAGGCTGATGGAAACGAAAAGCCATTAAATCAGTGTAGCAACCTAGGTAGATGCAGGTATTTCCCTGCACAGAGTTTACATAAATTTCTTTCATCTTGATAGAATAATGGAAATGAGGAAAATAAATCAATATAACCTGAAAATTGTGTGTGCAACAGCCCTAGTTTAGGCCAAGTCTTTTGTATTATAGATCCAGAGGATGATTGATTCTCAGTGTCCTGCACAGACACTAAAGCAAACTGCACAGTGTTTTCTAAAATGTTTGTTTGAAACTTCCCATTTAAAAACTGGTGAAGATAGTCGATCTTTTTGGAGTTTGGAGACATCAAAGATTAATTAAAGCAGGTAGACAGCATGAGGTCCACAACTTTCTAAAGAGGACTTCCCTCGCACATGTGAATATCATCAGTGTTTTTTAACATGATGAGAGAAATAAATAAAAAGACAGACTGCCAATGCAGTCAGAGGGAAACTGAACTGTATGAAAGTCACAGCTCCACCTATCTATGAAGAATATGATGCTTTTGGGGAAAAAATGCATGAAAGAATCTGGCTAGTTGGGACAGTCTCTCTGGCCACCCAGATACTCTGACAGATCAAGACATAGCAAATCCAATGCCATCCAGCCAGGGAATAGACGGTGGAGGGCTGCAGATCAGTCATGCAGCCCAAGGGAGGGAGACAGGCTACTTGCAGCAGATGGTTTACGAGCATTCAAAGACTGAATGATCTTTGCCCCAAATATCTGCTGAATAGACACAGCTAACAAACGAGCTGGTGGGCACTGCAGTCTGCTTGTCTGTGACTTGGAAACAGGAAGAGCAACTGAATTGATAAATTACAGGCTATGCATATTTTGGCCAGCATATTTGACTGTCTAAAGCATTAATGAATCGCTTAATGGTTCTCATTTCTCACAGTCCTCCAGCAGCAGTAATTCTTTTCAATCCTGAGTGCATCAGGGATTGTAAATCTATTTGAAACTCTTCACAGTGAAGGACATTCATTACAAGGAATGAATTCATCTTAAACATTCCTAAAAATGCATTAGACTAACACCACCAAAAAGTAGCCCAAGGATCATCTGCACCCTAGGTATTAAAAAAAAAAATCTGTCCATAATGAGATATTTTTCCTGTACTAAGATCTACCTCTGTCTAGTTCTCTAATTCAGAAAGTAATTATGTGATAAAAACAATAGATCTCCATGGAAATCACTGTTCTCTTTTGTCAAATCACAGGTTTCTGCACAGTCTGCTCTTACACAAGCTGCCTCGCTGCAGTGAGTTACACCACGCTGGGCTATCTGAACATCTACAGTACAAGTTCACCTGCTTATGCAAAGGATGAATAATTCAACTTTGCCAGCAGCCAACTGGAATGTGTTTTCGATACATGGATGCCTGGAATGAGTAGAGTTCTGTCAACATATAACAGTTAATGTTGTAATCACCTGTGCTGCAGATGGATTTAGGAGAAAGCACTTCATATCTTGCCTTCTTTTGTGGCACGCTGAGGTTTAAATATTATTGAAAAGACTGGCTACTGCTGCTCAGAAAAAAGCAGGTAATTAATTGCAAGCAGTTCTCAAGGAAAAAAAAGGTTCAGATTCTTCAAAATGCATTCTAGCAACATAAGGATGTTGAACTAAAATGACAGGCTTTCAGAAAGTCTTCCATTTGGAAAGGAGACAATGGAAAAAAATGTCGTGAATCATATTGTTTTCAAATAATTTCAGTGAAAAGTTTAGTATGAAAGCTTTTACATAATTCAAAATGCCTTTTTTATTAAAATATCTGACAGCGAAGCAGTTTTGACTAGTTTAAACTCTTGTTTCCACATGTGGCTGAGCATTGCTGCACCGCTGCAGCAAATGTCCTTTGAGTTAATTTTGTCAATGCTGTGAGGGTACCGGCAGAAGCCCTGCTGCACTTGGGGTCACAATGGAAATCCCACAGGCCTCAGCCACTGTACTGGGTACGTTCACATGGTGGTGGCCCACTGGGGGTCATATAAGGACTCAGACTGGTCCTCTTTAGGTGCTAGCAAAGTTGGTTTGAGCCAACCTTGGGGATGTAGACATGGAAAAACATGTCGGAAGACAGAACAGCTTTTATAAAGTAGAGCAAGGCTGACTTAGAAGCCACTTCTTG
This sequence comes from Nothura maculosa, assembly GCA_032353885.1. NCBI lineage: Eukaryota > Metazoa > Chordata > Aves > Tinamiformes > Tinamidae > Nothura > Nothura maculosa. The sequence goes on from JAUBOD010001105.1 coordinate 244,548, forward strand.
TACATTTAGGATCACTCAAGGAAAGGAAGACAAATCCGTGGTGATCCTTCATGGGGAATCTAGCTCTGTGTTGAATCCAGTACCCTCCCAATAGTCTCGGGCACAGCACCAAGTCAGCTCTGTGCAGGCCTGGAGGGATTTCACTGGTGATCTTGGCCAGAGGCAGGACCTTCCCACTACACGCTGTGAACTAAACCTGTTTTGCTGTTCTAGTAACGACAACGTGGTTGTGGTGCAGTCCAGCTCACCTGCTCAGAGGTTTTATAGAAGGCCACCGAGGCATTGACCAGCTTGAGCCTGTCCTCCATCTTGAGCATCAACTGCTGCCAGTGCAAGGCCACCTTTTCAGCGCACTCTCTGATGGCATCAGCATCGTAGTGCCCGGCCTGCAGCAGCACTTCGGCTTTCTGCTGCACCTGCAGGGCACTCTGGTGTGTCTTCTGTAAGGAAGTGGCATGAAAGAGGGACTGTGTATGAGGGGAGAGAGAGAGGTTGTACAGATGTGCCAGACATATGGTAGAAAGGTGAAGCGAGGTGTGAGCATGGAGATGTGAGAGATTAAAACATTTTCAGTTTTTCTCAGTTAACAATTACCTTCCACAAAACATGCTGGTTGTAAATATTCTCACACATTTGCAACACGTTATTAAAGCTGAGGGCTAGGAAGCACTGGCCAAACTGGGTTAGCTCCACTGATCAGTGGATCTCTTTGGACAAGGCCAACGCAGGCAACTGCTGTGTTGAACTCATACCCACTCTGTCCTCAGCACTGACCACATCCAATAAAATCACCCAGGTAAAAAAGCAAACATGAAGGGTCTAACCACCCTCACAGACTCTTGCCAAGCAGTCTGCTGGCATCAGCAGCTTTACACACGTGTCGAACTGCCCTGTCTGCAGGATACAGTACATCAGCCCCTGAAAACAGGAAGATGTCTAAAGAAATTGGAGATATTCTCAACAGATTTCACCAATAAAAAATGAGAATGCAGCTTGGGCCACATAGCCAAAGAAACTTCCTCCATTATTTTTTTTCTTTTAACACAATGCAATATCAACCACAAGAGAGAAGGTAAATTCACACATAACAGAGTTACAGTGCTGCCTTCAAGATCAGAGCTGGGCAAGTAAATAACCCAGTAACCACCTCACATGCAGGGCTCAATTCTGTGCCCCATTCCCCTGCCCACTTCCCCAGCTCTCAGGACAGCTCAGTGGAGCTGGCCCTTCCCGAACCCCCCAGTAGCTGTGTTCAGGCACGGCCTAGTCCAGTCTTTGATTTTAATCTTCCAAACAGAAGCCCTAAAATCTCCCACGGACTTCTCTGTTCTGTGTCCCATTTGTAACTGCTGCTGAAAAATTCTCGTGTGATATTTTTATGATCTAATCCTTCAACCTGGAAAGTAGCTTCAAATCGCCTAGTAATACACTAATGAATAATGTAACTATTCGTTACATTCAAAGATATTAGCAAAAAAGGATTAATTCTTGGCAGAAACATGGAGAAAGATGTTCAAGAACAACTGGTTAAATTTAATAACCAGCTGCTTTACTGATGTGAGAGTCATAATGGTTGTTTTAAACAGACTTTAAAGGATTTAAAATGAAAATTAATTTAGCCTCTAGAATGCCTTTGAGGCCTGTCTGCCCTGTGTGCTTTGCTGATCTCTTCCCCATGTTGAGCTTTAAATGCTTTAAATATTTAATCTAGTGTTTTCTTCCTTTGCAAACTTAATTTCCCCTTGCACTGGTGTAACTCTCCTCTCCCTCTGTGACTTGCACTTACCACCAAGTGCGAGCAGCTCCCCAGGGACACCCAGTTGTGACAACCCGGAGCGGGTCCGGCCCTGGCTGCCAGTTTGGGGACAGCACGGCCAGGTGCCAGCTGCCATGGAACTGAGGGCAACCTGCTGCCTTGCCCTTAGGAGCCACAGCAACAGAGCTGCTCCCTCGTTACTGTGAGTGCAGCGGCATCAAAACGGGTCATTTGTTGAGATTTAAACTCTATAATATAGATTCACTTATTCAAAGTTTACCAGAAGATATAAAGACACTTCTTTCCCCTAAGCCTGGCACATATAATCCATGTGAGCTGAAAACCTACTGGGACTTTAGGCTATGTTCATAATGACAAGGATGTAGGATGTACTGAGCCAGATTTTGAGTGCTGCAGTGTCCTACTCAGGGCAGTTCATGGCCATCTATGACCTTCTCATCCAAAGGACAGCAGCCTTGGACAAGGTGCTATTCTTTCTACCATTGCCTAGACCTGCAAGGGGGAGTTGACTCACTATTAGCATTTCAGGGCCAGGTTAAAGATAGTTGAAAATTCGAGTTTAAATGAATTTCTCTTCTACTATCAAAAACAGTGGAGTTCAACCAAAGGTTGCATGGGAGAGTGATATTTAAGATTCAGTGACAAACATAAATGAATGCTCTGAAAACGATCCGCAAATCTGGGACTGGGGAAGAAAATGACTTCATGAACTTCTCCCATTTTCAGGTCACTCTGTGAATTTTCATCTTATTCTTTCTCACCATAGGAATTATCAGGAGATCAGTGCATGTCATTTTTATGAATGCAAGTGCTGATGTCTGAAAGCAGAACTGGCTGCTAATGATAAATAATTTATTTCCCTAATAACCTCTGACAGCATTATGAGTTTAACGACAAATAACCTTCCTAAAGTTTTTCTTCCTGCACCTCCTCTGACAACGCCTGATGCCCAAGAGATAACCCTTCTTTATGCTGTCCACCATGGGAGAAGGAACAAAGTTAACCCATTCATGTTACCTCTATGGCCAGCTGGAATTGTTCATGCTCTCGCTGAAGCTGCTCGGCTTCGGAAAGGGAGCTGGCGTTGACAAGGCTCGCGTTGAGCATCGACTCGCCGTTCCGGATCCAGCCCAGCACCTGGAAAGAAGGATGTGCTTAGGGAAATGATACTTCCTTACAAAGCTCTATGCAGCCTATAACCTATAAAGAATAACCTATACCTATAGAGAATGCTTCAGCTCAACTAAAGAAAAGGTAATTTGCTTAGTGTGGTCTCAGGTTGAATGGCCAGAAAGGAAATGCTAAGATCAAGGGTTAATGGTATAAATAGTCAAGAGAGGGAAAAGTCTTATTCTAGAAGTTACTGCTTGAAGGAAAAAACTTCCAAAGTAATTTACATGGATATTCAAATGGTGAAAATTTCCTTTTGCTGCACTTCCCATGCTTCTTTCCTACAAAAATCTGAGCTCCACTACTACCTGCAGTTTCCAAGCCTGACAGTTTCTACTTGGAGATAGGAAGAAATCTCCTGTCTTGCATTTTATATTGATTCAAGAGGCTTTAGATCAGGGATTCTCAGATTCTATTTGTAGACTAATGCATGCTTTAATAGCAACAGAACCAGATCCTAACTATGCACAATTCAATCTATCAAGTTTTTTTAAAACTTATTGTTAATCATGGCAACATTTTGCCCTATTTTAAGGCATGTTTTTAGAATATTAGCACCCAGAAGACACTTGCAAGTTCCTAGTTATGTTATTTTCTACCTGTGTGGGTGTCTAATTATTCCAAGAAAGCAAGAAAGATGCTGAATTCAATTCAGAGAAGCACAAGAAATCCTGACTGCCCAATCACTTCTACAAATTTAACTTGTGATTTACAAAGCTTTTAAATTGACTTTGCTTCAATATTCTGTATAGAATTCCTTTCATGCCAGCATTTTCACCAAGTGATCCATTAAATTGTCTGAAAAGAACAGGGATTTTCTGTTTTGTTTTTCAGCCCTTCATTTATCACCTTACTTGCAGCCATTCAGTTCTCTGTAGGGTAGAAAAATGAGTTTTCCTTAGGAGAAAGAAAGGGGAAATATCTCCACACGTAGCCGACCCTAATTTGTAGAAAATTGCATTCTGCTCAGTACAACAGTGTGGAGGGCTTCATTTGTCCACTTCTCTCTTTCATCAGCAGGTGCTATTGTACTTGCAACAATGGGAAAGGAATGAGATTATCAAATGGCAATCTTGTTGGCTGGGACTTTAGTAATCCACTAGAGAAGTAAGCTCTGTATTAGCTCCTATACCATAGTGCAAGCTGAAGTTAATTATATCTGGGAAAGACTTGAAGTGGCACCATCATAAAACAACATGCACTTTCACATCTCCAATGTATCCTGGTTTCTAAACTGTCAGAATACCACTAGAAATCTCAGCCTTAAAAAGGAACTTGGATAGTGAAAGGTTAGCAGGTAACAATCTTGAATATGGAGGATGAGGGTCCATATAACTGACACGAGCCCAGTTCCCTCTGTGGTGCACTTGGATCCTCTGTGCAACTGTCTTGTTGACTCAAACACATCAGTAATTTGCAGGGTAGAGGAATCTAGATCAGGCTCGGATGGATTTCACATTGTCAGCAATGCTTACACTTATATCACGTCTCTGCAGATATTTCTTACAGTCAAGACACAATCCAGACTTAGTCCTATGAAATGGAGAAGTTTGCTAGTAAAAGCTGACCCTCAGCTTTTCAAGTTGCTCTTCGAAATCAAAGGATATAATTGCATAGGTGATAAAACATAAAATTGATTTGGATTTATGTTTTTACTTCACGGATCCCATGGTAGGTGTCCACTTTCCTATCCAAACCTTTCAGTTTCACTTAAATCCTTCTCTTGAAGAGATACTTTAAATGCTGCAGCTCTTCTTGTGTGTGTGTGATATAGGCAATATATAAAAAAACATCAGCTGCATACCCAGTGCTTCCTCAAGTCTAACTGCAGGATCCAATCACTTGTTAAGCCCTTCGCTGTGTTGCTGGTTTGGAATTAGGACTGTGAAATGATTGAGA
>JAUBOD010001105.1:258001-271659 GCA_032353885.1 Nothura maculosa
AATTACCTTTAAATAACAACCACCTTCACAGGCTCTTTCACCTCTTTCCTGAATGATTCAAATGCCTTACCTGGGGTACCAGGAATGTGGGAGCTTATTTGAAGACTTAACAGTTACGGAGAAATGGGCAAAGAAAATGCCAGAGAAGGATTTTAGTAAAAAAGAAAGAGGTTTTAGAGAAACATCACTGCTAAGAGTGATCTGAACTGAGGTAGTCCTGGCCTCATTTCAAACTACAGCCAATAGAATTAATTTAGAATAAGCACAGGTTTCTACAATGCAAGATTTAGTGCAAAGACTTCTGCTTGTGGAAGCTGACAGAAAAGCATGTCACATGACAGGATTAGAAATATATATATATACTTTTTAATGAGCTATTAAAAATCTTGTCTGTTGGAGTTCATTGCACTGACTGTCTGGTTACTAAAAAAAACATTTGAAATTTTGCAAGAGGTTAATCAACTTATTTCCCAAATAGACATTTTAAATTCCCATGCAAGGGCCCTCAGGAAGATAACTAAATCCATTTTTAAGTGACAGTAATAGAAAAGATTAAAACAATCAGAGAATATGTCCCATCAGCTCACTTGTACAGTCATGACATTGTGTTAGGTGGTATCTGATGAAAACAGATTCCATCCTGTGGACATTTTTTTCCAGGACGAATCTCTTGGAAGGCTGAACTGTCACGTGGGCTGAGGATGGAAATATGAAGGATTCAGATGTCCCCAGATCTTCAAAGATCCAGCACTTTTATCCAACTGTCTCTGTAGCTCTTTATATCTCTGTACTGTTTCCCTTGGTAATTTTTCCAGCTGGCCATGGAAGGCACACACTGGCAGCAGCGTTTTAATCACTAGATCTATGATAATTCCTGCTAAAGAAGAGAAAGAAAAGGCTTTTCCTACCTGTACTACACTTTGCTCTTTGGCCCTCGGGATCCAAAACAAGTCTGTTGGAAAGAGGCATCCACAAATTGCAGAGGTAGCTGGAGCTCCACATTGCTCATGGTGACAGACAACACTTGCCAGGCTCCCCACACAGAAGCTGCATCTCAATATCTACATTTCTCACCACTGGTTGCAAAGTACTGAAGGGTTTATATTCTGTTACCATGGTTTTCTTATCCATGGTTTCCAAATGATAAGGAAAGGACGTTACAAGTAGGCATGAGGAGATAAACTGCTCAGGACGCAAGGCCAGAGCAGGAGGCTGCGTGTCAGGGTCCCGAGATTAGGAATCAGGGCTAGGACAGCACAGAAACACCTGGGTGGCTCTGGACTCACACCAGTCCAGCTGGGCTTGGAAGCAGGGCCAAAAACGCAGCCACCAAGAGAGGGCAGGAGGAGGGAGTGACAGTTGTCTCTGAGTGGGTTCTGGGGAACACAGGACAACTGTCCCGGGTGCGGGTTATGAGGAGGAAAAGAGGGAGTCAGGCCCAGCGGGAGGCAGAACATCACCCAACCTCCCAAGTGAAGCATGTACAGGAAGGTTGGGTACATCGCTCGGAATAGCTCCGACAAACAGATGGTTGGAAGGGAATCTGAGGCACACAAAGGCAAAGAAGCAGGAGCAGAGCTGTGATAACAACCCAGGCTTCCTGAATCCCAATCTGCTGTCCCATCCCGGAGACTAGGCTGCTTTGCATATCTCATTAAGATACTTCCTTTCCTGTCTGTACAGCCAATGCCTCAAAATCCCAGCAGTGTCTATACTTTAAATTGGACCATTTGGAAACAGTCCCAGAGTGACTCTGAATTTGATTCCCTAACTGGTTTGACTTGGGTAAAGGGAAAATTAATATTTTTTCTTCAGGAGGAGGCTGTATTTAGGCAGTTCTGTTAACTACAGATGTGTATTTTTCAAGTCCGAAAAAGGACCTTGGATGCTTTCACAAAATGACTTAGGCATTGACATCGCTGATGAAACTTGAGCTGCATTAAAGTGTCCTATCTCCTGCACTGTGCTAAGAGCCAATTCCATTGGGCCTCTGTCAGGAATCAGGACATTTATCTCACAAATGAGGCTTACTTGGCCATGAACTTGTTTCATTCCCTTTTGACCCTTATAAACGGCTGATTACAGTTTACTCTGTTCATCTTTTGAGTTTTTGGTGGAAGGAAGTGACTGCACTTTTAAAGTGTATTCACTTTGCGCTGTCTGTGCTTCGCAATAGACCTTGGCATCCTCCACTTGCCCTGATCTGCGAGAGCAGCCCCAAGCTCTGCTCTGGCATAGGAGAGATGTCGAGCCTAAACAGATGGGCCACGAGAGAGCACCAGAGGCAGCGCAGAGTCTGCGTATGCAGCAGCCTGGGTTTAAAGCGCCCATGCTGTTCAAAGCAACACGGCACATGTTGTCACAGTGCAGCTACAAAGCCCTTCCTTGCAGGGGATCTGAAGCTCCTGGCCAAGAAAGCAAGCCAAGGGTAGTGAGGAAAGCCAAGGGACCCCAAGTTCCAGAGAGGAAGAAACACACAATGAAGATATTCATTGACCATAAACCTAGAAAGCAGGACTCTTCTTTCTTCACCTGAGTTAAATGCTCCTGCTGTCATGAGAGCAGAAATGAGAGGTGCAGGCAGTGACCCCAAGCTAGCAAGCTCCCCAAATCAGTGCAGCAGTGACAGCACAGAGCTCTTCTCAGCACTTGAATCACACAGAATGGTTAAGATTGCATGAGCAAAGGCTGGGTTTGCCCTGGGCTTCATGTTACAATCACAAGGCTCTAACAGAAACACAGACTCCTCCAGCTGAGACTCTGCTTTGTGGTCACAGCGACCACAGCCTAGACCTCATGCTCCTTGGGGAGGCATCGTCCAGCTTAGAAGCTGGAGCTGCAGCATCTCAATGGACACAAATCCCCTCTGCTGTGTTACTGATGCACTTGGTGCCTTCTGGATTTACCATTTTGCAAGACCACCAAACAACGTATTTGAGGGACAATGTTCATCTTCAGTCTGGTGGTCATATGGAAAAGATGTGTACAGGTCAAATTTAATAGCAGTAAGAGTAGCAGCAATCCAGCCATTTCCCTCCTACACTACAGCCTGCTCAGGAAGTAGGCCAAGGAGCCCACCCAAGGTGTAACATTTATTTACTATTTATAATAATTTAATTGTTAAATCTTATGTATTTTTGATGTTGTTGCTAAAGTTTTCTACCAAATGTTGCTGTTGGGCCTTGAATGCTTTTTGTTTGCTTGTCCTGACTTCAGTGTTAAAGACCTAAAGCCTTTTTGTTCGATGCCAACTAGAAAACTTGGTTTGTCAATTAAAGGAGCTGAAGAGCAAAAATGAGGAAACAGGCAAGAGAAAATAAATGTAACATGGTGAGTGAATCATACAAGAGCTGGTATTTTCATGTATGGGCTGGGGAAAAACATGAGGAGGAGGAGACAGTTCTACCCTAGGAGGAGAAGTCATCAACACAAAGCAAGAATGGGCTTGAGAGAGGGATCTGGAAGAGTAAAGATGCCTGAGAAGAACAAGCAAATGTTGGAGAGGGTTTGCGAGAGAAATGATGTTGGAAGGAGGAGGAGGAGCAAAGGGGAGAAGAGTGGGCAGAACACGGGCCTGGAGCTGGTTAGGAAAAACAGCCACACAGGAACAGGGACAGAGCTGTGCAGAGGGAGAGCAGATGATGTGGGATGTAAACCAGGGAGGAATCAGAAAAAAGGTAAGTGGGACTCCTGGATGGTGAGGAAGGGTTTGTGTGTGCAGGGAGAAAAAATCATTAAAGGACCAGGGGAGACTAGACCTCTGAGGCACATCTAATGGATCTGGCACTAAGGATGCCAGAGATGACAGCACTCACCTCTGCTCTGCAATTCAGAGCAGGCTGCAGAGCAGGGGACTGGATATGGAACTACTAGGGCATCTACAAGCGGATTAACACCATAGGTGATGAAGGAGACGTTGATAGGAAAGGTCAAGTGAAACTGTCACTTTCACAAACCACACAAGCAGAAAGTTTGCTCCTTCTTCTCTGTCCCCATTTTGGGCTGACACTGTGCAATATGAAAATACATCCATCCATTTTTTGGATAATAGACAGAGATGCCACACTGGCTTAGTGAGGACCTGGACCATTGAAGTATGAAAAGGCTGTCACAGTGATGATTCTGCTGCAGTGATTTTGGCCTCTGAATCCCCTAAATATCTGTATAAACAGTGGAATCCAACTCCGAAAGAGAAGGTACCCAGAACAGCATAGTGCCTTATTTTTCTTAAAATAAAATGTGCAATTTGAAAAGTATGTTGATACCTATAAAATGAAAAATAAAAAGTCTTTAAATATGAAGTATTACAGCATTCCAACTTTGGAACAGGAAAAACCCTTTTTCTTTGCATGCCTTTTCTTTCAACTGTGTATCAAAATCTCTATAACTCTTATTTCTAACAAGGAAGCTCACATCTGAGTGGCAGCTAGAAGTCAACGAGGAGTTATAAAGTATTCTGTATGGAGGCACAGGCAGGCAGCTAATTCACTTGAAAGATTCTGCTAATGTTATAAACCTGGAACGAGAAACTCAAGTGAGTTGTAAATAACAGTGAAGTTAAATGCTGTCTGAAGCCTGGCTCCTGTTCCCTTCTAAATTCATGCTCAGGGGTAGATGGGAACAGCTAGAGGAGCCAGCAGTGGAAATCAAGTCTGAAAAATTTAATCAGTAGGTGAAATCAAGCCAAAGAGATGGAATGACACAAAATTAGATATACAGCAAGTGAAAACATTAGTGATCACTGGGCTTTTTAAAGGATAGGATTAATATCATAAAGTGGGATGTCAGTAATTCCTCCTAGGACTAAGTCACAGTCTAGAAGCCACACTGCTCTAGGACTGGCTCTGTCCAGCACTGCACAGATCCACAGGCACTGAAGGAAACAAACCAACAGACACGAGGGAAGGAGCTGGGCAGCTCCGCGAAGATGAGAGATGCTTCCTTGGGGGTAACCAGTAACTGATGCCAGACACAGACGTCAGCTGAGATCATTCCTGTTCTCCATCAGCTTTGTGAGACCCAGAGGTGAGTTTGACCATCCCTCTTCAAAAAAATTAAACGAAACAAAACAGGCAGAACTACTCTGAAAGAGGTCATCGTGTTGGGAGTCACAGCTCAGTGCATTTTACCATTCATGCGCTATGCAGTTTCTCTGCATTTTACTGTATATTAACATTCACTTAAATAATGGTTAACAAGTCATTAAATGCCTATTTCTGACCCAAGAAAGAGGTTATATTTGACAGGTTTTCCTGAGGATGTATTTCTGGTATTCAGCTGAGCTCCATACAAATGAGGTGCTCGGTGGGGTGCCAGCAGGGCTGCTAATGCCTGCCAGCTCCAGAGCCCTGGGTCTCCCCCTGCTTCCTTGCAGCGGATCAGCTACCACGTTCACACTGCTTGAAGGCTCCTGAGTTGCTTGGTTGGCTGCACAAGCTCAGCTGGAGTCTGTATCATATGGAAAGTCCAACAATATATTCTTAATGATCCTGTCCTGTCTTGAAATGTGCATTGAGTTGGTAAAGAAATAAAACAAATCAGGCATTAAAATTAGACACGTTTCCTAACCTAAAAAAAAATGAGTTGTCATTTTATGGTTTTAAAATCTAAGGTAGATAACCTCCCATCGGGATAGCTCAGTTTTCTCATGTTTCTGTTACGCCTGCTTCCAGGTGCTGGAACAGTTTGAATTTCATATACTTCATCCTAAGAACATAGAGCGTAAATATCAGTCAATATAATGAGATTAAGGCAAGAAAGCAAAGGCAGCACATGCTATGTGCCTGAGAGTTCATATCCAAATTAATACCTGCCAAACCTGCCTTGACTCAGATACAACACAAAAGCTGCCTATGCGGATTAGAAGTCCTTAGATATCCTAAATGAATGCAGCTGGTCTGTCCTACCACAGAAAAAGGCTATTGGCTTCTCTTTAGGTAAAATACATTTCCTGAAGTCAAAATGAAACAATGCTTGGCAGATTTCATTGAGGCACTGAGAAGGCCCAGCAATGCCTAAAGAGATGGGAGCAAGAGTTGCTCTTAATTCTGAGCTTTGTGTGGACTCCAGACCTCTGGCAGGAAGAGGAGATTATGGGAATATTCACAATGCAGAAGGCTACAAAGCAGAAGGGTATGGCGCAAGTTCAGGAGGGAGTGCCAAAGGAAACGGTTATGTGGTCCATGGAGGTGGTATGGATTTCAATATCTGGAGAAGACAGAAAAAGGAGTAAAGTTCCCAGAAAACAAAAGACATGAAACAAAAGAAAAGGCCAGTTATCTAATTGCTGTTTGTGCATTTGAGAAATCCCTATTCTCCTTCCATTATCAGCTAGAAAGGAGAGGGAAAAGGTGGTGTAAGAAATGAGAAGGATTAGGGATGTTTGGTAGCACAACTCAGCTGAAGGCAGCATCACGGGCTGTGACTGTTCCCTGAGACTGAGCTCCAGGGCAGAGCTTTCCCTGGAGCCGCTGGAAGCAGCCAGGCTTCCACAGCTGCTCCTCTCTGGCAGCCACTAGAGAGGGGCAAGTTATTCCACTCTCCAGAGCTCTCAGAAGGATCCTCGGTATGAGAGCTTTCCAGAAACCCCAGAAAATGAGAAATCAAGGGTGACAGCAGAGACCTGAGGTGAGGAAGGGCATCAGGGCCCTTGACAAGATGGCAGCAGCGCAGAGAAACCTCTGAACCTCCCACTCAACAGAACGAGATACGCGACCATCCCAAAGCAAGACCCGCTTGAGGGTGTCCAGGCAGGGAGCCTGGGGCCACCCAGTGCCCTTGGGGCAACCCTGCAGGGGCAGCTCAGCCCCTGCCCACGGCCAGCGGGCAGTTCTTGCTCCTGTCCCACACGGGAGAAGGATGGGCGAGAGGCGCCCAGCCAACGCCAATGGAAAATCCACCCTATTCAGGCATTTAATCCACCCTTAAAGCCTAAATATATTTCCAGTTACGATGCAAGCTACTTATCTTTAGTAAAAAAGACATTTAATTTCCTGGTCCTAATTTCACCATCTTTTTCTCTTACAAGCTTAGAATAATCAAACATCAGAAATACTGCATGCTTTTTAATTATGGTGATGGAAAAAACCTCTTTTGCTTCCCAACAATGGTGTAAGACAATTTTGTTAATTTGATAACAGTTTCCTTTAGTGACTTGTAGTCTTTATTATTCTGCTGAGGCAACTGTCTGCAGTCTAGTTTCTCAGGACTGTTACTGTGTCATATTGACCAATTCAGCTGCTGTTTGAAACATACAGTATTAACATATCACATATATGTGATTTCAAATTTTTTTTTCTTAATTATTCACCAAGCTGTTTATTTGATCACTAAATTCATATATAAAATTTAAGATACTGACCTGCAAATATTTTTCATTCTGTGTTCAGTTAAAAATTAAAGGTTATAATTAGCTTAAAATAAGAAATAGGAATGGAAACCTTTCCAAGCAAAATTATCTACCCATAGGCTCTCTGTAAAACATGCTCTCAGATTTCTTTGTAATATTAATCTTGCAGAGGGGATTCAGATGTCTTCATGATGAAAAAACAGCAAATCTACAGTGACAACTAAGTGGTGATTTTCTTTAAAGTCCTTGCTAGCTAATTGGTTCAAGAAGAATGTGAAGCACACGTCAGATTTTGAATGTCTTAATAGACTAGAATGACTTGAACAGTGTATGTGAAGACACAGAGGTGGAACAAAACTGAGGGCTCCACATGTTATTCCCAGCTCTGGCACCACATGTGGAAAGGCCCAGGACACATCTCATCCCCTGAGCCTCAGTTTCCTCATCAAGGACACTACCCATGGTGGTGATGAAGAGCCTTGAGATCTCTGATAGAGACATCAAATTAGAATATAGTGAATTATTTTAAATCTTTCCCTTAATCTTGAAATCTTAAATCAAAATCAGCATAATTCTAGGTTCAGACCTAGAATTTGCTATGAAATACAGAGAAACTGAGATGTTAGGACCAGCTATCATGAGTTCATCAATGTATCTCAATGGATATATTTGTTCCAGGATCATTTACTTTCCTTTTTTTTTTTTTTCCCCTTCATTCTTGAAAACACCGGTGCCATTTAACAGATATGTATGCACATACACATATATATGCATTCATGTATCATTCATATCTTTTGGAGTAAAAGCCATTAAGTATTCAACATTTGCCAGTTTGCAGTATCAAAATACCTACTATTTTAAGCATAGGAAACGGTACAATGTGGAGAGTTCCTGAATTGTAAGTGCAGCATTCTTAGGGCAACCATAATTCCCAGAGCAAACCACGGTATTCACTATAAAATATTACATTTATACATAGACATACACTCACTAATACACAGACATATCACCCACTGCACATAGACAAACATCCACTAAAGAACTATGTTAAATCATTCTAATTTTTATTATTTATAAGCACTGTAGTACAGTCTTTAGTACTTTACCTAACTGCACAGAAACAACAGAAAAGCCCAGATATTCCTCACTGATCGCTACCTCTGTCATCCAATTATAGATTAAGACATCTAAAGATCCCTGTTGCCAGCCACTTATGGCAGTGTAATTTATCATGTCTTGTCTTAAAAAAAAAAATCTTACAAAGTGCAACGCAGCATAGTAAGGCTCCCATTAATTATCAGTACCCACCTTGAGATTGCTTATAGATTTGCAAACAATATCACAGGAATATATCATCACAAACCAGTGCTGCATGACCTGAGCAAGCAGCAGTGGGTTATGGCAGGAGGAACACACCTCGCAAGGGACATCAAGTGCTGACACGTGGCTTTGGTGGGTTCTGCACACGAGCTAATTGACACCTTGTGATTTTCACACTGTGCTCTAGCACAATTACAGCAGGTAATTAATGAAACTGCTTACAGTCTCTTTAAAGGTATTGTTTGTTACTGCTTTGGAGGGCTTTGCATCTGGTGTTTTTCATTTCAAAACAGAACTAGAAAACAGAACTGAAAGACTTTTTTACACTGGGACATAAAAACACATTTTAAGGCTTCTCTTATTGCTCTCTTTCCTCCCCTTTCCTTTTCTTGTGATGCTCAAAGCTTATTTTTTAATTTTTTCCTTTGATTCTTAAGAAGTTTTTACTTGTGGCTTAAAGCCACATATGTCTCCTTGTAGATCTGAAGAGACAAACCTCACCAGCAAGGGTTTTTCAACTTTGAAATTCCTAAGTGACTAGAGTCAATGAAGAGTTAGTTTTACAGGGGCATCTTATGAAGCTTCTCCCCAAAGCAGGCAGATAGGCAGCACGCAGGCTGCTGAGCAGACCTAATCTATTTCAGTGCCTCCCAGTACCCCAAAGCACATTTTTAGCTTGCACAGGCTAAATTTAAAACTCTCTTTGCCACTGAACCACTAAGTGCAATCAAATAGCTCTGAGTGTATCCTGCAGCTGTGTTTGCATCCACATCCTTTCCACAACTCCACCTTTCTCAGGCCATGCAGCCAGCTCTTACCTCGATAGTGTACTGTTCAAAGATTCGGAGCTGAAGAAAAATGTCTAGCTTTATCTTCCTCTCATGGAAGAGCTCTTCCATCTGTACCTGGGCCTCATCAAGCTGCTGAAGGACAGACTCAATGTGGCTGATGGAGCTGTTGTGTGGAGTCTTGTTGTTGGAAACGGCTGAGTCCCTGTGGCAAGGCAGAGAGTAGGGTTAAAGCTCAGCATTATGATAGACGAGAGCAAGAACAACATGTGTGATTCTGCGTGCGCTGCGAAGCAAGCTCAGGTACGAAGAGCTGAGAGAAGGTGTGTGCAACTCTTGTCTCCTGCTTGATGAAAACCTGCAGGTCTTGAGCTTGGCACAAAGTTCAAACAATGGGTGCTTCCTTCCTTGTGTTGTGATGCTGTGTCCTTACCCACTAGCATGAGCTCCAAAGGGAGTGAGGGGGAGAGCAGCATCTCTCACTCCACGGAGTCTGGCAGCAAACCCATTGGATCCTGCGGACAGGGCTCTCTCCATCCTATGCTCATCATATCCTATGTTGTGCAAACATTTGCAGTACTGCAATACTGCAATCAAAACTGCAGTATTTTAGTTTAAGGGGATAGAGATCTCTTAATTTCTCTGGATTGTTTAGTTCTACAAAATACTCGGAATTCAGTGCAAAAGTCTCTTCCACGGAAGGAAGGCACCTTCTCAGGCTCCATCAGACAGACTCTGACTCGTCTCTGCACAAGAGTGAGTGCCCGGTGCTTGTGTCTGGTCAGCTACAGCTGCTGCACACCCTGACACTGGCAGCAGGAGACAGCAAGCCCTTTAACTGGGGAGCTGGGGCACACTGTACCTGAAACAAATCTTAGCACAGATGCAGGGTAGCCCGGGCACGTTCTTTCTGGCTTCTGTCCTCCCATATAACAATGGAGTCATCTACAGCCTCTAGGTCTTCAGTAAACTTTTCTCATAGATGTTTTATGGATAAAAAGAACCTTTAGGAACATAAAGAGCTGAAGAGAACCTTTGAGAACATAAAGAGCTCCGTAAGCATCTTACAAATGTAGTTTGTTGTTTTGGTAATTCTCCATGGGATTAGATGGAAATGCCTGTGCTTTGCTGTTTGTGAATTATTATCATGTAGATCAGATCAAAACATACAGTCAACTTAAATGTTAATTGAATACTGTCAGTGAACATAATGAGAGAAAAAATCATGCAGCATGATACATGAGGCTGTAAATTGAGCATAGGTGTTAATACACATAGTCATTTTAGGTAAGTTTAGAACTGTACTTTTTGGATTCTAAAACAAAATCTACATATGTGATTTTGTTTTCACTGTGTGTCTTGGGGGAACGGTACAAGCATTTGGCTGAACATCTGAAGCCTAAGAACTACATTTCAAAATACAGAATACTGCTAATGACAGATTAGTTGTGTCTTTGGATGTGTAGCTCCTCTTTCCCCTCAGATACCTTCTTTCTTACACCCTGAACCAACACAGTTTCTGCCCTGCTCTTTCAGTCCTGTGGTTTCATAGATTTGGTGACCATAACATCTCTCTCTGCCTTGACATTCAAATGGTACAGAAAAAGGATGAATGAAGACAAATAGGCAAGATTTTGAAACTACAACTCAATCTCAGCCCACATTCAAGCAAGTTCTGCTTCCTTCAGCCAGCACCTGTCTTCTGTAAAAGTACAAGAAGTATGTCTTCATTCAAATGCAGGAATATTACTATTCGTATAATGGCTAACTGGCTCCATGAATTATCCATGAATCAAGACTGGCAGATCTTAGATCTCTCACAGGATCTAAGGACACACTTGGTTTTAGAAATTCTTTTTCATTAAAACATTTCACTTTTCAAGTAAAGCCACACTTGCATTTCAGTGGCTGATGCACTGCAAAAAAATGAAGTGTAATAATCTTATTTTTTTCCATAGTCACCTCAAAAAAGGCCTTGGAAATCCCTATGCAGTCTCATTTCAGAAAGAAACCCCCTCAGAAAGAGAAGTTTCTGAGACTGGATGCTTCTATCTCAATTCTTATGTTCTGTCAGGGGGTGAGAAATTTGAGGAAAGAATACATAAAAGATTCCTAGTATTCTCTAAAAGGCTATGAACTACTGTTTAAAATGCAGACAAATTATGAAATTTAACCTACGCTATGCCATGCTTGCTAAGAGCAGGATAGTTAACTCTGTCTGTTGTTAGAGCACTCGCAGTCTTTGGCTCCACGGCAGGTACAAGGTGAATCATGCTGTGAAATGCAATGCTGTGTTAAGGGAAGGCTGCAGCAATTCTGATTTTTCCTTCTTTCCTGTGTATTTATTTTGCCAGCAGCCATGAAAGCCCTCAGAGTGGGTGCACACTAAAGTGGTTTCATGTTTTTCTTACCTAGTTCTGCTTCACTTTTTTTTGCAAGAGTCCAGGATCATTCTATAGGCTAAACAGTTAGACTAGTCAGAGGGACTGGAACCAACACTTGCATCAAAGAGCATCTTGACCATTTAGCTCTGCTTATCTCTGCATGTATCCAAGGCTTCTTTTCTTCAGAAAACTGATCTCTGTGCTTAGCTGAGGTTGTCAAAAGCAGACGCTCCTCCTTCACCCTGCTCCACCTTGCTCACTGCCCAGAACACCAGCCAGGCCCAGCAATGTGATTTCTTGGTTAAAAACAGCTGCCACAAACCCAGTCTTACCATTTTCAAATGCTCGGGTACAACACCAACTCCAAAATCATATTCAGACATGGGGTTACCTTGGCTTTTCAAAGACTGAAACTAACAACTAAGCAAGTTTGAATGAAAGCAGGTGAACACCCACCCGCTCTCTCCCTATACCGGCCTTCCTATGGCAACCACTACGCACGGTGACGCTCAAAGGACTTTTCAGCCTCAAATACTGTTCTGGCCACTGCATGTCTCTACTTTCCACTTTCCACAAGCAAAATGTCTCTGTCTATGTCTTCAACACAGACTTTTTCTGCAATGCCTTGGCCAGACCCACAGTCTCACACAGGGTCCATTTCTGGCTCTTCTCCATGTGTGTTTATGCTGGAATGGTGTGCCAGTAAGTGAGGTGAGTGGGAGTTCTGCAGAAAAAAAATATCTTTTGGTACAAAATTCCACTGCTATCCTTGTGATTTCCTAGAAAGGCCCTGAACTTTGAGAAAAAGTCTCTTCCAAAGGGAAATTGCCCCCAATCAGAGACAAGATAACGGGCCACGTGAACCTTTGGCTGACCTGGCATGGCCATATTGATGTTATTATCTAAAATCTCCTCCATCTGGAAGCACGCTCACCAAACTCAGCATGCTTCCTTCCTCCTCATCTCACTTGCTAAGACGAATGGAGGGATGGAGCCTGGCTCCCTGCACTCCCTATGCTTCCCTGCCAGCTCTGCTCCCAGCAGGCAGCACCTCAGCCTGCATCCCTCACTCGGCCCCTGGGCTGCAGGTAAACCACATACACTAACCCAGGCAGCTGCACTCTCTCCTGTGCAGCTGCCTAGGGCACAATCAAAACTTAAGGCAGCCTTTCCAAATGTCTCAACCTTACTCTGATTTAGTGGATAAAACTGCTCATCCTGGGTGACAAGAAAAGTAGAGAGGAAATTTCAGCACTCAGCTGCAGCAGAGAACTCAAGGCCTCTTGCCCAGCTCTTGACATAACTCCTGGGTGAGTTTCAGGTGAAATGCATGAGACTTGCTACATTTTTGTATTATATGTTTATACATAATATACACACTATCTACTTGTAGAGAAGGGCAATCTCTGTAATAATATGAAGATCTCAGGAACCACAGATGTACTAGCGTTGTTCTGAGCTGTTGCATTACTAAAGAAAGGAAAACATTGCTCTCAACACAGCTAAAGTAGTAGAATGCTAGTGTCAATACAAACACGTGAGAGAGATCTCAGTAGTACAAACTTACTGACAGAATTGTACTCTCTGCAAGCATTTGTTCTACTACACGCATAGATCAAAAAAGAAAAAAAAAAGCTTTTCAGAGCCTGTGATGCATTTCAAATCAGGAAAAAAAACTGTTTAAATTCATATTGCAAGTAGAACTGACAATACAAGATCTCATTTGACAGCGTTAATAAAGCCCATATGAACATTGATAAATGGAAGGGTGCTGCATGCAAAACGAGTGAAGACTGTTAGACACATGTGCATATTTTA
>JAUBOD010001105.1:282284-300042 GCA_032353885.1 Nothura maculosa
CCTTCTGCCTGTAGAAGCAAATACAGCTAGGTGCAAACGCTTGCTCCTAGACATTAACCCTAAAAGCTTAAAAACCTACAGATGGAGCCAAAAATATATTTGCATGCAAACATCACACACAGGGCTACACATCCCCTCACCTCAACACCTGCTTGAAAAACACTCATTGCCAGACTTTCCTATATTGATGATTAAAGCACCAACAAGTTTTTAATGATATAGAGATGTTGATTGAGAGGGTCTTTTTATGTCTACTTTTTTACACCTGGAATTGTAAAGCATACTCTTCAGGACCACAAGTATGAAACTACAAAACCAATGCAAAATATTAAGATAGAAAGGTAGAAAGAAAGGATGTTTTTGTTATTTGCCTCGAGGTTTTTGAGTCTTCAGAGTGAGAACTTAAGCACATGTGCAACCTCTTCTGTAGAAGGCTCAGAAACTGTTCTCTTTTAAGCAGAATGACAGACAAGAATCTTGTATCATCATTTGATCTTAGCAGCTGAGAGCTCACAGAGAAACATCAACTATCAAGAGATTTGAAATAAAATTATGAGATCTGGCAATCCTGCCAATAATCGGTTCAGATCTGAAATAACCTGAATTCAATCACTCTTAATCCTCAGGGAAATGATTCAGGTACAAGTCTGTTCAATGCCTTTATCCCATTGACAATAATTTGTAACTTTACTCTGCCATACAGATAATTGGATTTGATTCCCAGGGTAGCAGGGTTCGGCTCCCGCTGTCAGGCCTGCTTCTGCCTAAAAGGGTATGAAAATATTAACTAACTATAAACTAAAAGAGCATAATGAATACTGCAGGACAGTGAAACACAACATCTCTTTTATAAGCCTGGCTATAGGACATTTGCATTACTCCTGAGTTACAATGCAATTACTTTGGATAGTGCTTTAAATTTATGTCCCTAAACAGTTTTGCCTTAACCAAAACACAATCATTCCACCTTACTGCATGCATTCGTACAATAAGGTCACTTAAAAACTTAATTGTTGTAATGTTTTACTGCTAGTCTTTTCTATATTCCTTCAAGGATATAAATCAGTGCTTGCCATGGAGAAACTGCCTGGTACTTTCACACAAAATAAATAGTGACTGGAGTCTCCTGGGGTGTGGGAAAAAAAACGCTCCTTATTTTCATTGCTCTGGGATATCTGGACTTCCATGACTCCTTAATTCACAAGCAAATATTTCCCTGAAGAAATGTTGGCCAACAGGCTTACAGAAGGGGAGCATTTCCTCGACAACATGGCTTTGAAAAATGGGAGGAAAGTCTCTCGGATGCTGGAATGTCCATAGCCAGCTGCAGAGCCGAGAAGCAGAGCACAGGCGAAGGGGTGAGGAGATCCTGGCCGATGCACCCAGCCACATGGCTGGGATTTATCAGAATCTGATTCATCTCTGCTAGTAAGATTGTCAAAAGTGACGTGTTTGTTGCAGGAAGACATTCAGAATATTCCCATAAATACATTGTCAGTAAGACTGATTCTTTCTACTTAATATTCCCTTTCACCAATTCTCTCTCAGTAGGTTCGTATATCAAGAAATACAGAGAATTTGGGAAATGTAGATGAAAAATTCATCTAGACCATAGTTTCCTGCATTATTGCCAAGAAAACACTAAGTCAACTATTTATTCATTTTTAAGGACATAAGAGAATAGTTTAAAAAACAGTTTTCAGAATTACAAAGGCTGAAATGAATAATGATGATGATGATGATGATGATTAAGTAATTAACAATCCCTTCTAGAACAATGTCAGGTGTTAACATGTGTTAACATGCCAGCCCCAGGGTTTCCTCGAGCCCCAAGGGGCTCCCCTGTGAAAGGTCTGAGTGGGCAGGGTAGGGAACAGCGGCAGGAGGGGCCAAGTTAATCAGAGCGGGATGTGCTGGCCCTCTAGCTGGAATGCCTCCTGGAAAACCACCAGCAATGGATCTCAGATGTCCCTGGTTGTTACTGATGCACCAAAGGATTCTTTTTTGACTTGACTTGACTTGACATCTGCTAGAATTTAAGATCTGCCTCCAAACTATTTTTCCAAACTAAAACTGCCACTGCCTTAAAGGGAATATTACTTGATAAATCCTGACATTAAAACTGGAATCTAGTGTTATCTTGGTTGGACTGAAACCCCAGCTAATACGGAGAAATATGCCTAGTGTGGAATTATTTTTAAACAGCTTCCAAAATGAGTAAGGATGGTGCAGCTGTAGAGTGAACCCATCTGTGCAAGTGTCTACAGGGAGGCACCAGCTAGAGCCTGCAGAGTCTCCAGGCTCCCAGCAAGGAATCAGCTGGGACTAGTTGGTAAGAAACAGGGAAAGAGCATAAACATATTCACAGGAAAGCTGACATAGGAAAGGAATCTGTATTTCTATGTTTTTGAGGAGTTCAGCTAGCTGTTTTCTTTTTGTGTTGAATAACAACAACTGATTAACTCTTCATTGTACAATACATTTCATGGCCCAAGGAAGGTCTTAAGTTACTTCCACTTAGGCCAAACTATTTATAGCATAAAAAAAATCAAATGAAGCTCCAAACATGTGCTTAGCCTCCCTGGTTTTAATATTTGCCCTTTGCAGCAGGTCCCCTCAGGATTCTTCAGTCACTTCACTTTCTTTGGGGGGATCCTCACAGCTGGCAGACAAATATTAAAACTGCAACAATTTTTTCACTTAGTTTTCTTAGGAAAGAAGCTGTTGGGTTGTGCAGCTCACACCAGTGCTTCCAAGACACAGGAACCTGCCACAGAAGGAGGCAGCCTGCAGCGCTCCTTCCTTCAAGGAACACGGGCTGAGGATACTCCCCTTCTTCTGCAGGGCTGCCCTTCACCGCTGAGCGCAGGGCCGTACTGATGATGCTACAAAAGGCTGGGTTTTTATTACATTCCAAAAAATGAGCACTCTTGTACATCTGTGTTTTTATACACCAAAATTGAGCTCATAAGAGTCTAGGTGAGTGAAGCCTGTGATTTCTTCCTGTTGATAAAGGGCAGATGTGAATATTGCTCTGCAAGCCAAATTTATCCATACTGGAGAGTTGTAGTTCCCAAGCCCAAAGTAGACTACACGGTGTTAGTATTCATCAGAGGAAAATTAGGTGATAGAAAACATACAATATTGGCAGTTTCTTGGAGTTCTGTCTATCTTAGTGTTACTGGCCACCACCTGCACAGGTGAAGCAAGGTTAATCACGGAAGGAAACCCTTATGAAATAATTTTAATTTAGGAAATAACCAATTAAGCTTCCCCCGTAGCAAAGCAGGATAGCTGCAAGTCTCTGAGTTATGCTGGAAACAACAGCACTACTCACAAGCTTAAAGCTCAGTATATTGCAGAAGCAGGATTTAAGAGGAAAACTCTCATCTACCAACAGCTGTAACAGACACACTGCAATTCCAGCTATCCTCCCCATACATATGGATGTGTGCATCCACCTTTTACTCATGGGGGCTACCACACACACTCAAGTCTACTATAAGCAGCTGGTTCGTAACATGGAAATCAACTATCACAGGCAAAACGTTCAGCTTCTATGCGCATCTTTCTGATCAAGAGTGCTGTTGCAAACAGATGCTACAGAGCATGAAAACAACCACCCCGCCTAATTCCATCTCTCTCAGCAGAAAGCCTATCTTTAAAAGTCACTCATCACTGAATGCCCTTTCGTCTGCAGAAAAATGTGGAGTATGCCTTAATTACATCCCCTGTGGCCTCCCATTTGATGTCCTGTCTGCTGCAGCTCTGGCAAGACAGCCCTATCTCTGGGTATTTTTCAATTAAGCTAAACAGCATTTACTTGGGTTCTCAATGAATCGTCATAAGCAGAATGTGGCCATTTGCTCTTTATCCCTAATTCTGCAAAGTGAAGTCACCTCATTAAACAATGCAGGGTTTCTAGTAACACTTCATAATAATGGCCACATTCATTAACACTGCATTAAACTGGAATCACTTCTAGACTTCATATCAGCCTCTAAACATGCCTATATCTAACAGGCTAACATTTACTGATGTTCTCATAAGAGACTCAGTGTCCACTTTACAGCAACATGCTGTGAATTAAACACCATGTGATCTGTTAGATGCTATTTTCCTGTACCACAGCATTTATACATTTCATTAACATTTTGTTTCCTCTTTACAACAGCTGCTCATCTATAGCAAATGAACGGGATATCATCCCTACGTGATGAAGATGCATCGGTTGAGTTTTCAGCTTGTGCCCAGCACCAAATTCTTCCAGCACTGTGCAATACAAATTCCATCATACACATCTTACCTCTTTGGTGTGGGTATGGAAGGAGACTGACATGTCCAAGAGAAGCTTTCTCTGTTCCACCCTTCGCACAAAGTCCTGGATCCGAACTTCCAGATGCCGGGCTGCTTTATAGATCTCTTCAGGGTCACATTCCCCGGTCTGAGCCAACTGCTCTGCAGCCTCTAAGAGCTTGTCTGCATTGGTGTACGTATTCTAGCAGCAAACAAAGCAAAGAACAGGGTATGAGTAATACAACTGTGGCAGGTAAACCCTCCAAACAAGCTGCTTACACTTTACAAGGTATGAAAGCCAGTGATTACTGGAGTTTTGAAACAATAATAATAATTCCTACTGATGTTGCCATCTGTGAAAGCAGCGTGCACAAAGCCCCACAGCCTGATCCCTGGGTACAAAATAGCTTTTTATTTGAAACACACCACCCCAGCACAGTCCTCCTAGGCACAGGACTGTGCCCTTGTTTATTCCCAAGCCCCCTGGAACTTCTCAAAGATAATGGAAGGAAGCAAGAGGGATTATCCACCTCACAGGCCAGTGGTGTTTCACGTGACGCACTGGAAAGGTCTCCCAATGACTATCACATTACAACGGGTAACCTTACAAGCCTGAGACATCTCAGCCTCAAGAAACATTTGCCTTTCAAAGGCTTTTTAACCTGAGAAAACCGTATCTTCAAACTGCTTCTGTGTTTTGTCCTCACTGTTCTGCATTGTATTTCTAAAAGGAGTAAACCCAATTCCTTTTTAGCCTCCCAGTGTCAAACGCTCAACTTGTCCTGCAAGTGTCATTTCCAGTCTGAGGTCTGTATCTGCCTTCCACTGCATGACATTTTAAGCACTTCACCATCCTGAACAGATTTACCCTTGTAGCTCTATCCTTGAGACATAAGACATTTTACCCCTTCTTTATAGACAGGCAACTGAAGGAAGCAGGAGCTAAGTGCTGAACCCAAGACATGCTAGGCTGGAAATGCAGAGGTGGAATCCCCTTCCACCAAAGCTTAGCTCACCCCATCCTTTCCCTCTCTTTGTCTCTGGAGAAATCCCCTGAACGAATCCACCAGGATCTCAATACAAATGTAGTGGGACTGCTGCTTATCTTCTCCATAGCCAGGAATTACATACAGTCTTACAGGTTATTCATGATCAGTGATATTTGTACAAAGCTTAGAGTCAATGGCCCTTGATGCCACGGATGAGTTTTCTTTACTCAGACTGAGGCCAATAACTCTATAGTGCTCAAGACTTAATGAGCAAATAATAGGAGAGCAGGTATCAGCTTAAGGGAATTTCCAGTACTTGGTTGGATCTTCAGAACTGCTCCTACCTGGGAATTTTAATCTTTCCATCAATGGAAGCAGAATTATATATAGCAATTTCCTCCCCAAAATCCCACTAAGAATCCTCCTCAGCTTAAATGTGCATTAACTGGATATATGCAACAAAATATATATGGAACCTGTGGACACACATAGTATGGAGCATTAAGGGAACATAGTCCAACTCAAAAGCCATGGATAAAGTGCTGTTGTTCTCGAACAGATAATACCCTGTTGCAGTCAATAGCTGTTGCTTGAGAAAATACTGAATACAAAGAAAGAACATCTGCCTCTATACGTTTAATAGGGCAAATACTTGCTGTTATAAAAAGCAAAAAGAAAATGGCAAATTTAGTGACCATTTTCCTAGTTTCTGAGGGCTGACTACAAATACACAATATCTGCATTTGTCCTTTTGGACTGTGAAGAACATATTCTGGATGGTTTGTTACCAATAGCAATTTGTTAAAACAAACAAACAAACAAACAAACACCAACAACCCCCTACATTCCTTAAGTTCCATTTAACATGATTTAAATTAGGGACCGGTATCACTTTATAGCATCTTTTCTGAACAATCACCTTCCAAAATTGTTTGGAACAAATGAAGGTTTTGCTCTTTTTCTTTTTTTTTCTTTTTTTTTTTCTTTTTGCCTTCTTTGTTCCCACTGAGTTCCTAACTAAGTCTCCAGGCTTCAAAAATGGGTGAATTGTTTGCCTGCCACTCCAGAAGCAAGGCTGGGTGCCGGGCTACTTCCAGCTCAGCACTGCAGCGCTGCAGATTCAAGATGTTTAGATACCTCTGAACTCCAGAGCTTGACAGATTCATTCATCCCCTGTCTGATGGGATATAAATATAGTTGAGGCCAAATAAACTAGGGATTAGCTATTTGGTGAGAGTCTACCCCATTTTTCATTTGTTTGGTCTGTTTGTTTTTATAAGTGCATGTAGAATTGTGATGTGTACAAAACAATTCAGTATTTCCTTACAAGTGCCTTATCAAAGCTATGTTGAACCTGTGAGCTTCACCCCATGCTGGCACTATAACGCTGCACTGCTTTTCTGCTTCACGTTTCTCTTTTTCCTCCTGAACTCGCTGTCTTGCTTCTAAGCTCTTCCAAGCAGAGACCCTGGTGGAATCTAAACCAGACTGCACCAGGGAACCAGAGGAAGGAACTGAAGACAGAATCAAGTCCCATGAAGTCCCATGCTGAAGAAGAATACATAATGGATCTTCCTATAGGAAGGCCTCTTCATCTTGCTACCCCCAGCTAGACAAGGTTATTTTAGACTCCTAGCCCTTCTGACATGCAGGAGCATCTCCCAGGAGCACATGCTCCAGGCAAAGCTCCATACAGTATCAATATTGGTCGAATATTTTGCTTCTAGAAGGGAAATTCTGACTGTATCCTTTTCCAGTCTGCTAAATTCAGGGCTATGGATGGTTTTGTGTGTCATCTTGAGGAAAGCAACACCAGAACCAGCTGGTCCCTCCTGCGAGGAGACCCATATACAGAATCTCTCTTTCGTTTGTGGATCTGTGGAAATTAGTTCCTGTTAAACTCAAATAGCACCATTTCCACAGAAAACTAACCTTTGTATTCCACTGTCATATGCTCTCTGAAAGCTGTTAGGCAGTGTGAGGTCAGCTGCAGTGTGGTGGGTTTTTTTCTAAATTGTATTAACTATCTGTCATATGCAAATCCTTGAAATTCTCTGCTAGCTGGTATTAGGCACTTCCTTTGCACCATCTAAAGCACAAACCCATTTTTCATTTCAAATCTCTTAATAACCTTTCTATATTAATCATCTTTGCATAATTACCTACTTTACTCATGAAATCTGCAATCATAAGAAATTGGAAATGCACACTTCAAGTTTCTCAATGGAAATGGCTCTGACACAACCTTTGGAATTCCTTTTAGCCAGCACCTGGAGGTTTTTATCTTTCCCTTTCTCATTATTTGCAAGAAACCGAAAGATCAGGGAAGACAGAGACTAACAAAATTCATATAGCAATTCATTCTACAATTCACAATTGCACGTGCCTGTAATCTGATCCACGGCAATGTTTCCTAACGGGATTCACATAACTTTCATTCATTAATTATTAAGAAGTTGATATCCTGTAGCATGTTAAAAAAAGGGTTATGAAAAAGCTGATATGAAATTTCCCTGTTACATTCAGTACACTGCCTACTTTCCTATGCATTTCAGACCAATAAATGTCAAAATGTCAAAATCCATTTTCCTCTTTGAGCCGTGCAGCAGATCTCAACGGAGATTCGGCACTTTCTTCAGCTCAACATGTACAAAGATATGTCTGCACTGGAAGCACACTACCCAAACGCAGCTCCTTCAGCAAACTGCCTATGAGACTTCCTTTAAGTTGAAGCAAACCTTGCTTTGCTCGTAATCCTTGTAACTACAGAGGTAAATCTTTGATCAGCCAATGTAACCTCAGGTAGCACTGGCTGCATGCGCTTCACTGCTGGCCCATCCGCTACGGGGAGGGCAATGCTCAGCATAAACTTGCAAAGGAAAAGCAAGTCAGGTTTGAAAGAATTTGGTGTATTTTTCCTAATTAAAAGCGCATGAAAGATAGTGAACAATACATCAGCCAGTTCTGGCTCAATAGGAAGGTTAAGGAAGAGATGGCTTCTCTAGAGGCCAGTATATACTGACTGTCTGGAGAATTGATATTACTGCCTTAAATCTGATTTTCTCCACTAAAGACAAGTGATGTGAATCCCGTGTTATGCCTGCAGGTGGAAGCTGGGGAGAATTACAGGGTTTTCTTTGATATGAAGTCTCCTTTATGTTCACTGGAGTCATGATTCGACTCATCAAAACCAAAGATGAAATCCCACTATTATTACACCTGCCGTAAAGACGGGATGTCAAGATTGGAAGTTCAAAACCTGACCCATCTCTCGCTGCAAATGCTAAAAAGCGATCTTAGAGATTCACTGAGAACTGGGTCAGCCTCCCAGTCATTTAGTCAGGATCACAGAGGGAGATAAAAATGGGTAAGGACTAAAAATAGCCCTGCAACGGCCCCAGAGCCCAGCTCTGTGTGCAGACACGGGGAATGCTCCTCCCCACAGAAACGACAGACCCGCATTCACAAAGCGCCAACCATGGAGCTCATTCTGCTTTTCTTCTCAATCCTTACAATCTCCTGTTATCCTCAATTATAAAGTTTGATAAGAGCTATTGGATTCTTTGTTTAAGCTGCTATGTTAAAATAGCTCTAGCCTTTTGTTTAGGTTATATTCTCCCACACTCGGGCTTGTGTTTGAGAGTTTTATCTCTAGCAATTTAATATTCTCAGCCTAAGCTGAAGGAGCACAATGAAGCATTTCTGTGATAAATAAATGAGAGGTTTGAGGAAGCATCCATCTTTGTCAAAATTCCTCCTCCCTAAACGAAGGCACTGGCTAAGTGCATACAATGATTGAATGTTATATGTGATTTTATTCAGTCTGAGTTTTGCATAATCAAATTAAGATCAATATTCTTGCTTGTATGTTATTACTCTAATTCAAAATGGGCTTTCCCAGGTATTACAGGAGTTCAAGGCAGAGAATCTCTCTGAGCTTCTGAGCTATCCACTCTCTTGGCACAGGATTGTTCCCTATTTCACCCTGGAAAGGAATGGAAACTTCTGCAGACCTTTTCTTAAAAGAAAATAATATACAATAATACCAAACTTTCTGTTGTCTTTAGAAGACTCTTTTCCCCTTAGAATAGCAACTCAAATCATCTTAAATCTTTCTTGTTCCAGTTTTGTCCCATGTTGCCTTCCACTGCCCTTCCTGAAATCTCAGCTCTTCAAGCACACAGAGCTGCTACATTCATCTCCACAGCTCCCTTAGGCTTCAGTTTGGGGAGTACATTGGAGAATACCTGCCTCGAAATGAGTAAATAATATTCCTATCTAAGTAGTTTATCAAATGAGAGCCTTGGGTATGTTTGTGAGTGCAAGTGGGTGTTAAAATACCAACTTCTCACGATCTGAACCAAATTGCTCCTCTTTGCCACCTCGCACCTATTTGGCAGCGCCGTGAGGGAACAGCAGTGCCTGGAGCCCGGGGACACGGAGACGTCTGTCCCCGCGTGACAAGTCACCTCTGCAGCTGCTACCTGGGTTTTCAGGGTCCTCACACCTCTCATCTCTCCTTGCAGGTCCAGGGCGAGCTTGTGATGTTTTAAATACTTTTTTTTTTTTTAATATACATAGCTGTATTATTTTTTCCCCAAATTGATCTCCATGATCTCCACTCTGTTATTTTCTGTTGAGCCTCTTTACCTATTGACCCCTTATTACTTTCCTCACTGACTTTTGAAACTTAGCTCAGGAGAAGCTGCAGATTTAGGGAATGTAAAGTTGCTCCCCAATTTTAGATGGCTAGGATGCTAGATCTAATGCAAGATTGGTGCTAATTAGTGCTTTATTCCTCCAGTAATTCCATGATTTCAGCGGGTTAACTAATCATGAGGGACCTTTCAGCGTGAATCAGAAAGAAACAGTCTCCAAGAAAGGACAACATGAATACTGCACAGCATCCTTACTAACCATTGCCAAGAACAAGGTATTTTTACACGCACCATTATGTTTTATCTATGATCTTTCTCAGGGTTTACATAAAAACAGGCATGAAATTTAAAAGAATGACAATGACACAGTGCATCAAGTGCTGAAAGCCCAGACAAGGTGTATGTAAGTGCTACTTAAGCTCTTCAATCTTATAAAATAAGCAAGAGTAGAATTAACATCTGGAAATATGTTCACTAATCAAAGTATTTGTGCTATTTAAGATTGAGTACCTGTTTTAGGTTAAAAAAATCACTTACAATGCACTTTATCATATCAACCATCCATCTCCATCAGGAGTGCAGTCACGCATCAGGTCGAGAATACTCTATTATCACAAATGCACTAATTAACTCCGGTGTAATCACATCTCTTTCAATGAAGCACCGGTGAAACGTGTAATGAAATAATGTTTTAAATGTCATCTAACATCATACATTATATCTCATACTTGGTAAGCACACCAAGACACATAGAGGCACGTGTGTTGGTACACAGCAGGAGCACAGAGCACGTCGACTTCTCAGCTCCATATGACCAACTAAACCCTCACTGGCTTTTTGTACCCCTTAAGTCTGTGCATGCTGGGCTTTGGCTCTGAATGCTTCCTAAGTTATTTCCTTCTATAAGTCATTTCTGACATAGGTTTAGGCTTTTCAAACCACCCCCGGGAGACTTTAAGTGCTGCAAGATTACCTTAACCTTTGTTGTAAAAGAGGAGAGATTTCTCATTCTTGTTTTAGGCAAATAATAAAAAAAAAATCCCTACAACTAGCAAAGGCTTCACCTCGAGCCTGGTCCACTCTCCTTCTCCTATCTGTTTTACTTTAATGAGTACATATGTGCAGGCTGTTGTATTAAGTAAATGCCTAAGCATATGTTGAATATAAGGCATGTAAATAGTGCACCTTTCCCAGAGAAAGAACATATACTCTCAAGGTAACACGAGTATACATCACTGCAGGATGGCACTAGAATCTCATCTGCATCCTCAAAGGAGCTGCAGTAAAAGTGGCAGAAATAAAAACCTTTTTGCTTTGTGGGAAGCAATTTAAGAAGTCTTGATCTACAGAACTCCCCATAGGAACTGGAGGAATGTACAGAATTAAGCTTTAATCCTCTGCTGACAATTTGGACATTTTCACTGTGCAAAATAAGTGGGTTTCTCAACAAATCCTGTGAACAGGGCTGGTAAGACAACAGCTGCCCATCACTTCATTCGGCATCCCTCTGTTCTCTGGATTTCAGATAATTTGTCCAAAAATGCCCCTCCACTATCCACAAGCAAAAGGCCCCTTCCCAACTTCAGCTACAGCTGAAGTAACTTCATCTCACTCCAACGTGGTTTCCTTAGGAGCGGCTCAGTGAAACAGTCCTTTGGCTTCTGAGCCTCTTCACTGCCAACATTAATTTGGCAGTCCGTCATGGTTTACAAGTTGGAATTTGTTTCAAATGAGCAGAAACCATTCTCTGAGACTTATTAGATATATAAACCAATTTTTTGCCACTGTTATTTCCATGACATGTGAATTGCCTATACAGCTTACCCATCAAATTAGTTTTTTGAGGCTGCATGAAAGCAAGGAGCAAGGGCTTTGTCTTCCCTAAAACTTAAGGAGATTTAAATCTTCTGAACCAGCTGGTGAGATGCACTGCATATTTGAAATAGGAAATATAAAAGGAAACACTACTACAGAAGAAATAAACTGTCTTTTTACACTAGATATTAATAAACATTAGAGAAGTTTCAGATTGAACCTAACATTTTTCATGCTGGTCAGAAAGCATTTATATAGAATGCATCTTGAATATGTTCTAGTGTGTGAAATTCAATTCAGGTTACCCATAATCACAACAAAGTTTTGGAAAGACAACATCAATTCATTTCTGACTTATTAGAAGGCCACACATGATTAGAGATAAGTCTATTTTAATAATGACTTACAGTGAGAAGTCTGGTACGAAACCATATTCCCACCAGAAATCCAGATGCTATAAAATTTTTGGCATGTGGTAGATCTCCCAGAATACTGCAGCCATAGGAGATACTGCCTCTGCAGTCAGCATCTGCCAAACTTTCTGCTGCAAAAACTGGGCCAAATCCGGAGAGCTTTGCTGTGCATTCCTTGTTCTGATAACATTGCCAAACCTTCCTCTCTCCCTGGTCAATCCCTCTTCCTCCAAAAAGCCCAAATCAGGCCTCCAATGATAAGGCTGGACATCACGTAAAACAAAATGATCACAGAAAGGCTCCTCGGGTTGTTTTCCCATCTCTCTTTGCCTGCTGGCCTGGAATTGTCCCGTTTTTGTGCCAAAGCAGATTTGGGCCTGTGCCCCATCCTGAAGGCAGGCACACCAGGCTGCCGTGCACCAATTCCAACTCCCCTCGTTATCCTCACTCCAAAATAACCTCCTTACTTTGTGTCCCTTTGTGGCCCACGCATCAGATGCTACTGTGCTCTCTCAGGTACCTCCTTCTCTCTGTCCCACACTTGCCCGGCACTGTAAGGAACCTGAACTCCCAATAGCTGCCTGACCTAGTGCCCCAGTTGTCCAGCTCAAAGGGACACACTCCGGAGAGCTGCCCGAGGTGTCGGCAGCGGATGCGGCTTCACGGGCTCTGTGCTGGGGCGGCTGCTCCCCTGTCCGTTCAGGAGACTCGGCAGCAGCTGGGTGGGAATTCAGCCCATGGCTCCGTGCGCATCGAGGAATTGTGTTTAGTCCCAATAAATCTATGAAAGGTTTCAGAAAGGGGACAACAGTTGAAGGGACAGCTTGTCATCCCGTGGAATAAATCAGCAATTGTTACTTCTTAAAATACCAGAATGGTGGGAACACCTTCTGGCTGCACAGTGTTTCTCTGCGTTACTTTTGGGGTGGACACAAACAGCTAGGCCTTGATTTTGGAGCAGATTCAATTCGTTCCATCTTGAGCCTAAAACAAGCCCCAGAAATCAACGCTGAAACTATACCAATATCTTTTCCCTCTAATACCTGTTTCAGAGTAAAATTGCTACAGTGTGGAGCACAGCAGGTTTCAGGTCTCTGCTGCACTCCCTTTTGATGGGTGGGCACTGGCAAATTGAGTTCTAGATGTCAATTTAAATCCTGGCCATAGGCAAAACTACATAGAGGTGGGCAGCAGAATCCAGTGCTCTCAGCATCTCTCATCTCTGCACAGAAACACCCTTCATTTCACTGTTTTTTCAGTGCATCCATTGCAGCTCTTGGACTGATGCCTCTAAAGTGGAGATTGGGGCTCGTGACTCATTAATTTCAGGGAATTAAAGGTGCAACCTCCACTTTAGATGCATTTTTGTGCCATGTCCTATTCCAGGGAGCCCTTGCAGTGCTCTGAGGGAAGTGCGAGGCCTCTCCTCCCTTGGCTGCAGAAATGGGGATCTCTGTAACAGCAGCAAGAGGAGGGAGACTCCAGTGGGTGGCAAAAGCAGCTCTGGGGCACGGAGTGAAACGCTCGAGGCAGCTACTTGTTAACAGGGCTGTGGTGATAACTGCAGCACATACTGGCTTCTATTTGCTGCATACTAACACAGCAACCATGTTAGATAAACAAGGGTGAATATATTCTCTGACAGCTCAGAAACACCTCCGGTCTCAGTTCCTGGCTTTCTGCAAATCCTGCAATTTCTTCCTCCCCAAACAAGCCTCATGTTAAATGCAGTGCTGTGACGCGGCTCGTTTTGCTCCCTTTTCTCATGCCAATCTTAGTGTTTCTCTGCTAGCGCGGTAGGAGCGGTGAGGGAGGGGAACCCGAGTGCACTGTGCGCTGAGCCAGGCACTAAACAAGGGCGCCCAAACGCTGCAAACCAGGGGCCATTTCCACAGTGACATAAGCCAGGGCTTTCCTGGGCCTTGCTTACGCAGAACTAGACCTCGCAGAGCAAAGCTATGGGAAGCAATATTAATGGCTGGATTGCACGCAGTGCATCAACAAGTGCATTATGTATGTACAGCAGGATTGTTGTCCCTGTTCACATGCATTTATTCCCAGAAGAATGCCATAAATCTGTTGATGTTGCCCTATTTCTACACAGGAGTAAATGAGATCTCAGCTCTACGCAGGGCAACAGGCTTACAGGCGATAAAAAGCGGGCAGAATACTGCCAGAAAACATTTGTAACAGCCTCATAATACAAGTATTGCTATTATTAAGGAGCTCGAGTGGCCGATGGGCGCGCAGAGCGCAGCATCCCTGCTGCTGGGTTCAGTGCCGCGTGGGCGCTGCGCAGCAGGCACCTCCAGCCCCGCTCCCTCGCGCCCTTATCCCCTGGATGACCTGGTTTCCTTCAGAGGAAAACCAGATGTGTGGGGGAGGAAGCCCCGATCTGGTCCCTTAATCTGGACAATTAGGGAACTGCGACAGGAAAAGATGTAGGGGGGACGACCGCGCTGCCAAGCGCCATCCTCTCAGTGCAGAGAGTGCCCCTGAACTGGATTGCCCACTGAGCACACGGGCACTGCCAGGGCAGGTGACACACTGCAGGGCTGCCCAGTCCCCTGTCCTCTTCCAGGCACAAAGCACAAATTCCAGGCAGGTCCACATTGGGACCTTCTCCCCGGAGCCCTCCTGTTGGCAGCAGCTCCCCAAGCTGCGCAGTCCTAATCCAGCACCATTAGGAACGAGATTTGGACATTGCTGCAGTTAATCTTCCTGAATCGATAGGCACAGTTTGATAACCCACTGACCTGCCAACAGGGAGAACAAAAAACTGATTAGAGGGAATCAAAAGCTTTTAGATGGCAATGGTTCTCATATACCACTCAGGTAAGATATTTCATCTAAAGTGAAAATTTCAGTGAGATTTCCAATACTAAAGTGACTTTAAACTTTGTTTCACTTTTGTAATGTCAAACTATCATTTTCTTTTGCTTCAGCCATATTCCTATTTGATAGAGACATCAGTAGAATTTATTAATGGGCATATTATATAACACATAAGTATTATAAATTTCCAACGACATCTCAAACACATTTATGGCTCTAAAAAAACAAATCCCAGAATATTTCTTCAGCAAAAATTCTGGCTTTTCTCATTCAAAATGAAAACAAATTCAAAAACACACAATTCCCTATACATCAGAAATTCCATTTTCCAGAAACTCTAGAATTAAAACCAGTTATTCCTTAAAGATCTGCATTGTTCTGCCCGTCTGTCGTGGGAACAGCATTTTGCATTTATAGGCAAATCAAGTGTACATATTTTAAAGACACAAAAATAAACCTACCCAAATAAACCAGCTATAGGAAGCTGGCTCCTGGCAATTGTCAAAAATCTACTGCCTTGCCAAGACTTTGGATTTTATAGGGAGTATTTGGATTCTGAAGGCTGCTGCAGGCGGTTTAATGAAATGATCCAGCTGTCATATGATTTTGGAAGAGAAGAAATAAGAAAAGCAACCACCTCCTGCTTGAGGAGAAATGCAGTGCAATGCAGGCCCAGGCCTGGTCTAGGAAGGGCTCTGGCAGTGACTGCTAATGTGGGTCTGGGCCCTTCCCGGGCCCTCTCCATGCAGAGGTCTCCCCCTCTCACTGTCCTGTGGGGTGCTCAGCAGGACACTTTGGAGCTAATGAGCAGCCTCCTCCCAACTGTCTTCTCGCTGGGTGTGGAGAACCCCTAGAAAGTCTTGCTCCTTGTTCCATACCAAACTCTCTGGCTTTTTGGCTATGTTGCTAGAAGCTTCCATAGCCACCAGCCCCAGAGCAACCTTCAAAGAAAACCCACATTCGTGGGCACCATCTCATTTTCCTCTGCTCTTTGTGACTGACCGGCCCAGTCTCCTGCCAGCCAGGAGGCTCTGGTGCCCAGAGCTCCTGCCCCATGTCCAGATTCTCACACAATCTGCTGGCAAGGGCCATCCTTCCCTTCTGCACAGAAAGGAGCTAGTTTACACACGTGTTCCTGCATGGGGAACTGCAGATTATAATGGCAGGATTTGCCTGATAACAGATGATAACCAAGATACATGTAGGGTTGAGGTTTTTGGTGTCTGACCCATGATTTTTTAAGTTTATTATTACTGAAATCACAGTTATTATTCATAGCTTTGAACCTAGTTCTTCCAAGGTTTAATTGATTCCTTTTTCCCCCTGTTTTAGCCTAATATTTCCCTGTGCACTATATGGTAACACCCTATTCTAAGGGGAATATCCAGCGTGGCCAGTGTTGCTGTGTGTCAGTGTGACATGCCAGTGTGCCTGAGCCATCACATTCAACAGCTGGGTAGGTCACCAACTTAAACAAACAAGCAAACAAATAAAAAAAAATCCACAAAAATACAAAAAAACCCCAAAAATACAATACTCTGGGCCAACATCCCTCAGTGCTCCTTATCAACAAGGGCTCCTAATTTATGTCTGAGTATTTTACATCAGTACTGAAGCTCATGCCAAGCTCCAGCACAGTGACATCCAGCAGAGCTGGGATGTGTATGGGAAAGCACTAGGTTTTGCTCCTGAAGGCCAAACAAGTAGCTGTTTGCAATTCCGTTTTGGCCTGACTATTCCATTACCTCACTTGGATTTCAAGCAGTTCAAGCACAACTATGTGGCTCTCGGAGATCATGGAATATGCTTTTACCTGTAGGGCTCTCACCAAATGCACTTGATATTCCATATGTCAAACAAAACAAACATAATTTTCAACATATTCATGCTTAAAGATATTTTTCTCTTAAAGATCTTTTTGCAAACTATGTACACTGCCTTAGAGACAGTGTAGCAGAAGAAGGGGATGTTTCAGACAGAACCACCAAAGCAGATTGCTTCTCAGCTGCAGAATACCACCTGATCTTTCATTTTTCATAGAGAAATGAATTTATTTCCCTAAGAAAAATAAAAGGAAGAGCTGATTCTTAAAGGAGCTATACCTGCATGTATAAGGTAAACTTGGTCATTTCCAAGCCTGTGCTGAGGAGTTTAATCTTGGAGGGATATGAGCATGGATACCCAACACGGTGAAACTGTATCACGTCCCAAAAGGCATGCTGCAAAACCCAGCATTTTCTGCTTGCCTTTTTTTTTTTTTTTTTTGCTCACATTTTGCCTGTCTCTCCTTCTCCTTAATAATTCTCATAATAACTTTGGAACAGCCCACTGATTCACCTGTGTATACCTTGGGTTAATGGGGTGTGTAACACTTTCAGACTCAGGAGCCGGCTCTGCACCTCAACAGAAATTATTTCTCTCACAAGGGCTGCACTAGGAACCCCCCAGATGGGTAAAATGGCAAATCCCCAAACTCTTCTGGCCACAGCCTGGTCTCCAGGTGACCTTTCTTGCTACATTTGATAATGTGTGATGCCACATGCTCGAAAGCAAGCGTATTCAGCACGTGTGCTCTGCTGCATGCTGGAGCAGTGATATTCTACCCAGGGGAACATCAGTGCCCTTGGATTACTGTGCAAAATAATTACACACAGGCACTAAACACAAAGTTCAGCTGCACGGGTGAGTAGGATGAGGTCCAAACCCTTGGAAGCAGCTCCACAAATCCCAGAGCAGGTGACCATCACACAGA
>JAUBOD010001105.1:309305-319558 GCA_032353885.1 Nothura maculosa
GAGCAATTCTTATGGCACTTTAAATGTGGGGTTTTATAGTATCTTCACTATTTCCACACTAAGGAATCCAACCTCATCTTGTAAATGACATCCCTTTTCTGTGACCGCTATTATGAATGCTCAATAACTCCAAGGCTTTGCATGCCTGAAATCCCTATTCCAGAAATCCTGCCTTTGCCAATCACGCTTTTTGCTACCAGGAAGTGCAGTGAAAAGACTCGTATTTCACAGGGTGCTTTCATAGCCACTTTACATCAATTATTTATTGCAAAATTTTGGTTCTATTGCACAGCAACAAAACTTGATCCTTGCTGTCAAAGCCTTTCAAAGTTGCACAAGCCTAGTTAATAACACCTACTGTCTGAACCAGAATGTACAGATATAACAGAGGATCTTTTGGCAGAAGATAAATAATTCTCTTTCTTCAGCAGGACTAGGAACTATTCAGTGTATACGTGTTTATGAGCAATGCAGTTCAAAATGTGTGTGCTCTCGGGATACCCACAAACCACTGCCTGCTTGGGAGGTGGAAGGAAAGAACCTGTAAATGTTAAAACATGCAGATTTTTCAGAGAAGCAACAAGATCTGCTTGATCTTGCACTTGAGTTTCTGCCCCTGGGTAACTTTGTCCTGTGCAGGCAGGAGGGGCTGCCAAACCCAGGCCTGAGACTAGGGTCCCCAGGAGGATTTGGTGTCAGCAACTGCACCAGTGGAGACAGGGCAAATGCTGAGAATCAGAACAGCAGGGAGGGCAAAAACAAACAAACAAACACAGACTTAAATAAAGACTCCCAAAACCCTAATTCTCCTTAATGACTAAAATGCACACAAAGGCTGATTTAAATTAAAATATAATTTCTTTGTTGCATTCTGAATCACTGCTTAAAATAGATTTCTTTTCCCTTCTATCCCTCGCCTTGTCACAGCAGGGTAATGTCAAGTAAAGGTCTAGTTGAGAAAATACATCAAAATACAAAGGAACTTATCCCCTGGCTTTTCCTGCTATTATTAATGGCTTATAATAGAATTCAAAACAAACCCCAGCCAGTCACATTTGTAGTTATGGCCTCCTAATAAAACCTTAGGACTGCCTCCCTTTTTCACTTTTCACTTTGTTATGCTTTACTGTATCACCAACTTAAAATTATTTTTAAAAATATTTTTTTTGAAGAAGTGAACCAAAGTTCAAGCACACTTTATGTTCAGTCCAGAGGCACCATCTCTGTCTCCCACAGCAGTATTTTTTAAATTCAAAGACACCTATATCTGACTCTAAAACTTGTTCTCATCAAAATGAGATGTAAATTTTCAGATACTGTAAATCTGTATCAGAACCCCATGCTTGTAATAAGTAACAGGCAGGGGCTAATTATGTCTCTAAGAGAATCTGAGCCTGTGGACACACACTTGAACCCCATGTTTTATTTTCTGTTCAGCAGCTTCTGAATAAATTAAGTCCTTATGAGAGCACGTTGCAAGTTGCACAGGCTCAGGCACGTTAAGTGCCCTTCTAGTGCATGGACAGAGCTCTCCTAATGCAGTTCTGCGCCACAGTGCCTTATTCTATTCACTCTCTTTGGCTAATCATGTCAAATTATGCAAGATTTTTAAGGAATAAGCAAAAAGCAACCAGGAATTAGACATATATCATAATTAGACAGCAAATCAAGTGATTTGGTTCAATGCCCAGCACTGCAGTTCAGCAAATGACTCAACTATCCTGCCTCCATCCTCACTTATAAAATGAAGTTAACCACACTTTGCCAGCCCTGCTTGTTTTGACTCTAAGTGCTTCAAGTGAAAACTGCCATTAATTTTGAGCTTTTACAGTGTTTAGCAATGTTGGGTTTGAAATCTGACTGAGGATGCAATACACAAAAAATAAAATAATAGTCAATATCCTGGCAGCTGTACATAAAGTGAGCAGGCAATCCATAGAAATGCAAGCCTTTAAAAACAGGAGAAAACAGCCTCAAATTTGCTGGGGCATAAATACCTATTTACTGGAGGTTCATCTGAATGTCTGGTTTACCAGGCTGGACCTGTTCATGTGCCCATTGCTTTAGTTCATCTTCAGAAAATAACCTGGCCTGCCAAGTGGGCTCCTCTGCATGTAATTCATCTCAGACAGGAGCGTGATCTTTGCTCCTGGCCAAAGACCCAGTGGATTCATTCCAACCATCACAAAGCTGGCAGATTGGGAAGAGGGAGGATATTTTCCTTGCCTTTGTTTTAAGCGGTAGAATTGAATCCAAGCTGAGGAGCTGCACAACAAATAGGATCTTTAACACTTCCTCAGCCTCTTCTCAAGGAAGGTCTCTCCTAAAATGCCACAGCAGACAACTTCCCTTGAGGTCACTCGAAAGTCTGTCTCTTCTCTTTTACCTTCTCTTTCAAGTGAGACTCCTCCATGTGCCATATATGCACTCAGCCATGCCGGGCCTCTTTAAAAAGCCAGCAAACTAATGCAGCTGCTATTATGATTTTTTTTTTAAATCACTCTGCTTTTTGCTCTAATTGTAGTTATTCCAAATCCTACCACATAATTAAAGAGGTCTTTTTAAAAAGGAAAGACATGCAGTCTCTTTTACTCTTGGAGGGAAAAGAACCTTACAGACCTACCAGTATTCTGCTCAGTACAACTAAATTAACAAGGAGAATTAAATGCAGAGCCAATTACAACATTAAGAAAAAAAAACCCCTTTATTCTTTTGCCTACATTGAACCAAAAAAGAAATCCCTGTGAAATCAGATTGTAGGTGTTTTTATGAGTTTCCTGGACATTATGTGAAAGTTTCACTTCTGCACAATTTCTCATTTTAACAACACAAAATTAGCCCCTCTGGTTAATAAAAACCAAAGGGAGAACATCCATGCTCTAGTCTCTAAAATGGCCACAGCCTTGCCTAGCACAGCTGATACTAGGGTACACATCTGAGTAAATCACACCAGTAGAGACATATTGGACCACAAATTCAGAGGGAACAAGGTGTCAGAAAAGTCCTCAGTGAGCTAAGATCTGTGCATAGTCGTCTTCACACTCCCCACAGAGGCCCTACGTTTGCAACCCATCTGGAAGCAGGGCTGTAGAGGTTTTGCAAGCCAGGGCACTCCCTGCAGCAGGTTCCCCTGTTCACCAACTTCCCTAGGGGAAATCACTGCAGAGCAACAACTCTCTCTGGTTGCTCCTTCTTAAGTTTCCATTCCAAAGTATGCACAAGCACCCAACTGCGAAAGTGCTCCCAAGTAACGGTGTGACTAAGTGAAAACGTCCTGGGAATCTCCCAAGGCAAAGGGAGCCACGAGAGCTGCGGTCTCAGTACCAACAACATTGTTCTCAACTTCAGCAAAGACTTAAAAGGTTTGGGTGATTTGCACAAAGGAGCATTGCCTTCCATTTCACCCCTCTGA
The DNA here is from genome assembly GCA_032353885.1 of Nothura maculosa. NCBI lineage: Eukaryota > Metazoa > Chordata > Aves > Tinamiformes > Tinamidae > Nothura > Nothura maculosa. The sequence goes on from JAUBOD010001105.1 coordinate 312,718, forward strand.
GCTTTCAGATCAGTCATTGTACAATTCTGCGCTCAAGCCCTTGCATCTACAACAATGTTGTTACGGTTTAAAATTGAAATGTGTTTGGAATAGAGTGAGGATGTGACGTGATTAGGCCCCATCCACCTTCACTCCATACGAAACAAAAAGCTGATCTCAGCCTTATTAATTAGGGAGATGAAGAGTTTAGCCATGTGCTTCCCTTGGGAATGGCACATTGAATCCTGGGCTCTGGCAGAACAGGCAGGGAAGCAGCTGGGGATATGGAGATGAGTACTTGCCCAAACTCATCCAGCTCTCACCTGCTACCCAGCTCCTCCACTAATGCTGCAACCCAGTCTGCAAGCTCTCCCAAGCTGGGAACGCATGTGCTGCTTTTACCCCAAGAAAGAACTTCTTTGAACCTCCCATTGCTTTCCCTTGGTTAAGTTCCCATTCATCAAATACATCCCACTTATCTTTCCTTTTCTTGATTAAATGGTTTGCCTGATAAAATTTGGCAACTGCTTTTCTCTAAAAACATTCCAAGTAAAAGAACAATAGACAGACAAATGAAGAGCAGTGTTTCTTCCTTAATGCCCCAACTGTTACTCATGTTCCAAGAATACTGCTTTTAAGGCAGCTAAAAAAAATAAAACCTTAACAACTTTAGGTTAAAAAGAAACTGTGGTATTCTTTAGATGCTGAATTTCTTATAAAGCAACTTCTCAATGCTGTGTGTGGGTGGAGAAGCTATAAATAACCACATTTGTGCATGTTCCTTCTGTGCAAGACACAGAAAATGTGGTCTGCATCAGCACATAAAGATGCTGCTGTGCTCGGCACGAAGGCTCAAGGCTGGTGGGTAGTTTTTCTTTTGCAGTTCTGCTGCTCGTGTTGCTATTTGTGACTCTTTTCCCCAATGCCCAGAAATGCTCTGTGATACCTACCTGTGGTGTTGGGAATTAGCAGTACAGCTAATCAGACCTGTTAGCCTTCTGTCAAGGGTGGATGGCATTCAGAATTGCACAGGTGTCTTCTTACCAGAGGCAATAAGATTTTGGTAGGTGCTGTCCATAATGCCTGTCAGGACACGGATTTCATTCCTCCCAGGGTTTTTCTTCTCCTGGTCTCCCTTTCCTATCCCACGTTTGTCCTTTCAGACCAGTTTTACAGGATACTGGACCAGGTCAGTCAGGCTGGGCTCAAGTGTAGTCTAAGCTCTGGCTCCCTCATCTAGGCTTTCCTGGACATAGTAAGAGTTTTCTGAAGGAATGATCTGCAAGTCTCAGAGCTTGAGAGGGTAGAAAGAGTGGGCTGTGAAGTCCCAGGCAGCAGAGCAGAGGCAGCCTGAAATGCTCCTCATTATTGACTCCAACAAGTGTCTGCTCCCTTTTTTCCTCCTCTTATTTCCACCACTTACATATGTGCTCTAGAGCTCTTGGGAAGAGAAAGCACCTGAACATGCCCAGTGTGATGCCCAACCTCAGGCTTTTCCTCACCTGGGCTGAAGCAGGGCCTGCGGAGCCCACGAGCTCATTATCTAAGCTCAGTTACACCTGAAAGGGGAGATTCCTGGAGTCTAAGCAAGAACTAGCAGCACAGACACAGAAATCACAGGTTTAATGATCATCACAAACCCTCCTAGTTTAGACACAGCCCTCAGAAACTCAACTCTTTCTGTGCATCAAGCCAAAGGGAGGCAGAGATCTAGCAGATCTGTATAGGAGAGAAGCTCTGAAGGAAGCTCAGGGCACTCTGCAAATTTTGAGTTTTACCTTGAGATTTTCCAAGCCAGAAACTAGTTAGACCACCTTATCTGACCTTCCAATATTATCTTCAATTCCTATCGGTATCAGATGAAATTTGGCATTCTGAGATTAGAAATCTCTATGTTGAGTTAACAGAACTGACAGCCTGTTATGGCCAATTGTATCAGAGGCCTTTTTCTTCCTCTAATAGTTATCTAACACCCTAACATCCACCTAGCTCTAGCAGCTCTGTATTTGACTCTGGCATCACACCCAAGGAAAAATGGCACTCACAGCCTTGATAATAAGTGAAGATACCAAAAGGACTCAGCTGAGTGAAGTTTGATAGGAAGCACTGATTTAGACCTAGAAGGTGTTGACAGAACTTATTAATGACAACTGTGATGGCTGCTAATTGCTCAGAGTTTGTTTTCATGTCTGTGAGAGAAGGTATCTCATCTTTCAGAGAAATTTGTGCATTTGAAAGCATGGTCCTGTGCTGCTGGAGTTGTACTTTCCTCATACACATTTGCTTCCTTATTCATCCCTTAAGGGAGACTATGAAGTATAAAAGGTTTCTAAGATATACAACAAATACACAAATGGGACCAAAGAAGCTACTTGGATTCTTTGATAATTACATTAATGACAAATGTGTAACTAGAGCAACTGGGTTTAAGATTCCTGTAACTATAGGCCTCAGAAGAGGAAGTGCCACAAGGCTAAAATAGTACTGGATAAGGACTTAGGGAAAAAGGACTCTTCATCCTAGTTTAAACCCTCATCTGCTTGATGGCATCTTTCAGTGCCTCAATTTCCTTGCCTATAAAGCACAAAATGAATTTCTTCTCTCTACAGCAGTTTGAAATCCACTGATGATTTTTGATCAGTCATGCTGGTCACACTTAAACAATATTATTACTTCTCCTTTGAATGTTCAGTGGTAGCCACTAAGCACTCAGAACAAAACAAAATAAAACTCTGAACACATTTACTGGAGATCTTTCAGCTCCATCTGTAACTACAGCACAATTACATTAGTGCAGGCAGGAGAATTCCTGGTGAGCAGGGTAGGCCCCTAGCTGTGGTAACGACTCCTTATCCACACAGTGGGAAAAGAGCAACTTACAGTTGGTAACAACTGACTTGAGGTATCTATTCATTTGGCTCCTAATTTCAGTGGTCTTAGTAACCTTCTGGAACTGCTCTAAATACAATAACCTGTGAAACTGCATTCCTAATTTAGACATAAATTAAGACAGTACCATCTATGCTTTGATGCGATCAACCCACTAGAATTGTTAACTGGTTTAAATGAGATGTTAAGAGGCAATTAAAAATAGAAATGACTAATAAAGCAAGGATGTGTTTTACAACAAAGTGGCCTTTAATGCCAGCCCTGTGCTGCAGGCCCTGCACTGGCACTCCCCACTGCGCTGACTTTGCTTCACCATGGAGAAAACCACTGATAGACCAGAATATTAAATAAACCTGCTGCTTTAGGTTGCTGTGGGGAGCAGCAGATTTAATCACCTTGATTTAACAAGGCTTATAATCACAGCACACACCAAAGATGTGTTTAGTAAGAGAGCAAAACCCAACTAGGAGAAAGGCCTCAGTACAAAGTCTCCTATCCGTAACATAAGAGCTAAGCTGGATGGTTCAGTGCTGTAGTAGAGCCAAACACTCCTGCCAGGGCCAGGGCCCCTGTGGACTAAGCAACATAGGAGCACATGGGAAAATTAGATTGTTGAGTAACCTATACATAACTGTATGGCTGATTTCTTGTACGTGGCACAGCAGAAATATACCTTGAGGGGTAAAGTCCAATGACCTTCTAGACTGACCAGGGCAGACGGTGAACAGGCGGCTCCAAGCAGCTGTGGGGGCAGGCTCAGAAATGGATGCGAGGGCCTGGGCCATGGCAGACCAGCAAGGCAAAGGAGTGCAACAATAAACAAGGGAACATGGGCAGGCAGGAGCAGGCTCATGAAGAGGCCTCCCAGCAAGAAGCGGCCTTGAGCTCTTCAGGAGGGAAAAGTCACCTGAAGGAGCGGGAGTCTTGGACAGAAGTGGTTGGGACTTCCCCCTAAGAGCACCTTTCTTCAGAGAAAAATCAGTTTCCATGAAACAAAAGGAAGCTGGGAAAACTCATTTCTTTCCTTTTTATTCTTTTCTCCTAGCTTCGGGGCTTCTCACAACATGGCATCCCCTCATGGTGAGGAGATTTCCCACTCTTCTGGTTTCCTTACACCTCATTCAGTAGAAAAACCTGGGCAGGCAGGCAGAGAAATACACTCCCCAAAATACACTTGGATTTTTCTAAAGTTCTTTTTGATGCAGGGAAGGGTAAATAAAGTCTCCTTTTTTCTTTTAAGTTTGTATTTTTATTTTCATCCTGATTTGGGAAGGAAATTGTCTCAAGGTCAAAATGTTTTGTATGTAGCTGAAGCCAAAAATAAAAGTAATTCCCTCCCTCTACACACATCCCATCCAAAAAATCCAAAGAGCGGGAAAGAAGAAACAAGGAAAGAACTAGCAGAGCAAAGGGAGGAGAAATGTAAAAGACCAACAGACAGGCCTGAACTATGTTTGCTTTTCATGTTATTACATTTGAAGGACATTTTTGTTAAAAGGGAGTCAAAGCATAACATGAAAGAAAGTTTATAGCTGTAATAGTATACAGGAGTTTGGGCCAACCAGCTCTGTCTAAATGTGCCTGGGGGTCACCCCAGCCCAGGCAATAGCTTCCAGAACTGCAATCCAAAGATAATAACTTTAAAAAACAAGGAAGAAACCTTCTGCAAGAGTTTCTGTTGAGGGACAAGAACAAAAAGTTGCCTAAAACTCTCTGGTACACTAAGAAATCTGTGTTCAGTCCTAATTAGTGCACAGACTCTCATTCAAAAGCCAATAGACAAATGATCATTAGCTTGGCTGGCTACCTAGAGCAGCTCCTAACCAAGGTGCAGCTACGGGGAGATGCCAACACGGAGCAAGCAGGTCGGGACAGAGCTCATGAAGGTAGTTAGTGGAGGGGAGTAAGGCAGAGCTGCTGGAGACAGGTTTGAGAGCTAGTGAGAACCACTAGCAACTGGCAAGAGCTGCTCATGATGCCAGATCAGCTCAGCCTAAATTGGGCCTTATTACCCGGTAAGACATCTCAGACTGTGGGTGCAACTCACTGCCAGAGGGGAGAAAGGAACCAGCTGGCTGAGCAGCTGCTCCATAGAGGAAATCATAGTGAAATGGTTACGGTTCTACTTGAGGAACTAGCTATCCTTGCCCTCTTCATTATCTGGCTAGTTTTCTCTCACTTTAATGAAAATACCTTTTGTTAGCCATCTGTCAGAAAAGGACTGATAACTCTGAGTGACAGGTGGGATCATCAGTAAGCTGGCAGGCCATGTGAGAAGATAATTGGGAGGAAAGATCACAAGAAAAGAATGGAGAAGGAAAGAATGATTGCTTTGGCCCCTAAGCAAATGCCTAAAATATCACTCTATTTCTTAGCATAACAGATAACTCTTACTAGATTTTTACATATCCCAATATATCCTATAAGACCTTCTCACAAGGGGTAAACCCGAAATGACTTTGGGAGCTTAGAGCAGGGATTTGTGAATCAGACATCCTTGCATCAAGACTTCTTGCCATGCAGTTTTCAGTGACCTTTGGCAAGTTGCTTAACATCACCCTGTCAGAAAACACATAACCCTGAGATGAAAGAAACCGCAATCAGGAAGAAGTGCTATTGTTACTGCTACTTCTTACATTAACAAAGAAGAAAACCTTCTGGCATTCCAGACTATATTTATTCAAATATCTTATTTTCCTCCCTATCTTCAGAGATAATCATTCATTCTAGAACTTGTTTTAAAAATATAAATACATATACATATATATATATTTTTCTGGAGAAAGTTTTAGATTATTTTTCTTCCTCCTCTACAGCAACCCTACTATTTTTGTAGGCTTAATCAGTAACAGACAAGCCTGACTCTAGCTCCTCCTTTGCCATGACAATGAGAGCCAATGATGCCTTTCGAAAGCAATAAAATAAACATCCTATCTTTGGGATGTTGACATGAAAATAATCCTGAGATAGAAACAAGACAACGAGGCAATGCTATATGAGGAGGATGATTCTGCTCAAGCGTAACAGCAGCAAATTTTAGCAGTTTGCTGCAAAACAAATCCCGGATTAGAAGGACACTGAGTGACATCCCCTGACACGAGGGCTGAGGTGCTCAGCACCCTGTGGGACTGGGTTCTTGGATCCAGAGGTGTCTCACCCACATTATGTAATTAACTGAAGGAGGTGTCTGAAGAGCCTACCCTCTCATGGTTTCCCTTGACAGGCAGCAGTAAGAATTGGAAATAGCGTGAAATTTAAATCTTAGACAGACTGAGTCATTTTTCTGAAGATGCCAGTGTCTCTCCACTGACTATAAAAGGAGACTTTGCATTAAGCTCTTGACTTGCATGATTCAGTTACACTCCTAAAGTTAGGCAGGATAAATTCAGACCAAGGATAGTTGCCTCTACCTACAGAGAATTCAGTGTTTCCATACCAACTTCTCCATTTTTCTATGCAATGAATCACATCAGCTTTACCCACTCTGAGATAGATCCAAAGCCTAGAGGAGTTAACAGGCTTTCAAAGGCCTTTGGAAAGGCCTTTTAGAGGTTCCTAAACCCTCAGCAAGAAAGGAAATGTTTCCACTTCAGCAAAGAGCAAAACGGACCATCAGAAAGGACTAGGTCTTGAAGGACAGACAATGCCCTGAACAAGAAAAGCATGTTTTTGGGTGCAAAGGATTTTTCAGTCCTTCTTCTTCAGTAAGTTCAGAGATCAAGCTGGCTGGTTCAGATTTCTTCAGATCCTGTTTCTCCAGACAGCTGTGGAGATCATCAAAGCATTCTCTGTTGCTCTTACATCAATGCTAAGTAAACTTCAGCTGGTAACTGAAGCTGGCCCCTGAAGTTTGATATCCCTAGCACTACTGCTCTGTGTAGAAAGTAGGAAGTGATCGCTATTATTCTTTAATCAGTGCCTCTTTAAAAGCACAAAGAACAATTGTCTGCTTGGATTAACAGTGATATAGAGG
>JAUBOD010001105.1:319658-331967 GCA_032353885.1 Nothura maculosa
CGCTATTATTCTTTAATCAGTGCCTCTTTAAAAGCACAAAGAACAATTGTCTGCTTGGATTAACAGTGATATAGAGGGAAAGAGATAGATAGGTTGATTCCAGATAATTTCAAGTTATACTTTATATCAAATTATGCAGAGAATAGAGTATTGTAAACCAATGAACCTTATGGAATTTCCGGAACAAGTATCATTAAATGAAAATGTAATTATTTAAACCTGTAGTTCTTTGTGAAGAATTTGGCAGAAAAAAGTACAAGCTAATATTGATCTATATTTAAAAAGCATTGTAAGAAGTTCAGAAGAGCCCCCTCTCTCTCATAAGGGTATTTAAAGCAATTAATTTCTTAGGCTGACAGCCTTAGACTCCCTGACATGTTCTCACAGCAGACCCGTCACTGGTCACCGAGTGCAAAGTGCAGCTGCCTGGGCAGAAACACAGAGGCCAGATCTTTTGACAACCATTGAACATGCTCAAATATCACCGTGCCAAGTACTTACACTCTTGGGAAGTGAAATGTGGCCCTTTGAAAAGACAGACAGATATATATGCCAGAGTCACTCGGTCCATTCTAGGACCCTGTCCTCTTTGGTTAGGACACCTTGAGCACACTCTCCGTATATGCTCCGTGCCTTTATAGGCTGAAGTTCCTCCCTGAAACTACAGAGGTATCTGTATGAAATCACCAAAACTGAAGAAATATGTGGGCAATTTTCTCTCATCTGACATGGCTGCCTTGTGCTGCAAATCCAGCACAATCTGGTCATAGAGTTACAGGAACAGTGCAGCAGCACAAAAGGCTCTTACCTTACCTTTCTCTCTGTTCCTGCAGCAGAAACATTCATAGCCAGGAGAAATCACCACCTGAAACTGCTGCTTAATCTCATGCCAGTGTGATTTCAAATTAAGGAATGACAGTTCTCTTTTTGACAGTTCAAAATAAATAAGTCACTCAGTAACACTTGCCTTATTTAAATAGCCATGTGATCCTTAATTCATTTCATAATATCTGCAGGATACTCATCAGCCTAAATGTACCACCACGCTACTTTCAAATCGCTTTCAGTGTTAGTTGCTGGTCAGGCATCTTCAGAAGACAAGTGGGGCCACACATCTCTCTGCTGCCTAATCTTGCACTAACATTGGTTGAAAAGGTGCCAGTTCGTTTGGCAGGAAGGAAAGGAATGGAATGCAAATTGCTCTTAACAAACAGTTGCCAGCATGTTTTATTTCATGGTCTGGGACAAAGAGAGGATGGAAACAAACAAAATAATCCTTTTACTATAGACTTACTCTGCTGCATAAATAACAAAGTGTGCTTATTTCGCACTGGGCAAGTACTAAGGAACAGGCTGTTGGGGACACAGAGTGGGTTTGAGAGTGTGTGCACATCTTATTAAGTTACCTCCTCAAGAGCTACATAGGGAAAAGCTGCACTGTGATCTATCAGAACTGTGTGGTATGAGGTATCAGATAATAAAACAGGCCTTGGCACTCCAGCCTCAACAATTGCTGAAGACCACTGTTAGAGGTACTGATCTCTCACTCATGAATAACAAAAAGATTGTTTGCTCTCTTCTTACTTCTCACTGGGCGAAGGGTGCCAAGCAGTTTTACCACTCCTGATTCCTAATTTTTTTCCATTCATTTGTAGGACAATATAAGTTAGAACCTCTATTCACTACTAAGCAGCACTTCAGTCTTCCGGGTGGTCACATCATGAATAAAGTCTAAGTCTGAAAGCAGCTTAGAGAGGCACCTAGCACTAATACCTCAAATAGTTAAGCATGTGAGAAACACTAAGTGTACTTGATAAATTTACCAAAGCAGACGTGAAAATTTGCTAGGATACTTTGAATTTTAATGTTTCAATTACTGATCTGTCAGTGGTAGCTTCCTATGGGCTAAATCTGCTCGGATGACGTATACAGCATGTGATGCAAGAGCAGGGCAGTAAATATAATCTTTACTTGATTGCAATGTGCTTTTTTTCTTAGTTCCAGCTTGCAAATAAATCTCTTGTTTTAAAACAGCCAGTGAAGACAACTGCTGTAAATAAAGCCTAAAAGGACACATATAGCTTACTTGTTTCTCTGTTTGAAGCAAGCTATGACCAAGATGGAAAACTACAGAATTTTGTAGAACTCTTCATTGCCTTACGAGCAAAACAACTGAGTACATGTGTGCATGCGTGGGGGGATGTACAAACCTAATCCTCTAAAATCTTATGTGAAAGCCAAATGAATCATGAACTGCCTCAAATATCCTAGTGTTCTTCTGCAAATGGACTACACAGATCTCGTGCTTCACATGAAGTGCACAGTGTGCTCAAATGGAGACAGATAGATGCTGGCAGGACATTTTTCTCCTTACAAGTGATGTCAGCAACAGGGCATGATCTGGTTTCTTGGCCAGAAAAAGCCAGACATGTTACAAGTTGAAGTGCTTGGTTCTGAAGAGCAATAGCCTTTCTTCTGCAATACTTTGCAGTCTCCGGCAGCCCTGGCAGCTGGTAACTGTAATGATATCAGCAGGGCCACATGGCCTCTTTATTCATCACCAGGGGCAGATAACCATGCACAGAGACCGAAGCGGTGCCCGTTAACGTAGCTGGGCTTGAAGCCAACAGGACACAGATTCACAAATTCAGAGAAATCCAGGTGACCCTGACAAAGGTCCAGCTTGAATTTTTAATAACAAGGTCTTGACACATCAGTAGAGCTGGCACAGCAACCCTGCTGGTTTGCTTAGCAAGTGGCTACGCAGGTGTCAAAAAGTGGCAATTACTGAGTGATATCTTGCTCTTCACCACGCTTCACCTGGCACGAGAGGCCTGCTCCATTTTGCCAAGTAGATGCTAGGTGCCAATGCTCCATTTTGCCACCCCAGGGAGCAAAGGGCTTCACACAATGCTGAGAAACTCTTCCAGCACAGACAGTACCACAATATCCACCTATTTCTAGCTCTTGCTTTACAGGCAGCTATCACAACTACATGAAAAAAAAGAAGGAAGTGGCACTGGCAGTGACCTCTGAGAGAATGAAATTACTCCTAGGAGAAGAAACGCTGTTTGTGTCAGTCTGTGTGCTGGTGTGTGTCTCTGTACATGGATGGATGAAACACTGAGAAGGGACAAAGGCTGCACGATAAGAGCAGCAAACTCACAATTCTGCCACTGAAGTGCTTTAAAATGCCAAGTCCAAGGCCTGCACAGACCATTTAATAATGCATCTGATGGGTCTCCACTTTCCTTCTACTTTAATGGCTGTGCTTCAAGCTTCACAGCTTCACTTGAGTTGGTTTATGAAGTGAGAGAATTCAGACAAACTTACTGTCCCTATGAAGAAAAAGGTGACGGGGGAGACCATGGTGTAAAGAACAACATTATAAACTCACTTCAGCTATTTCTAAGGCTGCTCAACAACATCTGTTCATGGCATAACCCTCATGCTGCTCTGGCTGTTTCACAGTGTTACTGTTCACAGGGGCGAAGGGAACATATTGAAGTGGGCAGAGGCAGGCAGGGTAAGTCAGGAAGTAGTAGGGAAATGTAGGCAATATTGGGAGACAACATGAAAATAATGTAAATTTTCTATTTAAATTGAAATTGATCAAATTGGCTAGTGGATAATCTGCAGAGGGAAAGACCCAGGGGCAAAAAGGGAAAGCTACCAAAAATGAATCAAAGGAATTGTAGCAGTTATAAAATAGGAGTATGAAAGTTAAAGGGATTTTTCTCTCTTCTCTGCAGGATAGGATTGCAGCACCTCCTCCCACAGCTGTGTTCTTAAGGCACCAAGCAGCAAAGCTCTTCCATATCTAAAATGACACACGGAATCTCTAAGAGACAACTGAAGCAAAGACGTATTTACAAGCTCAACAAACCAGTATTTTTATACTGATGCTAAAAACTTATGGTGTTAAAAGTACCCCTTGTCAGTGTGTGTATGTGCAACAGGATTTTTTCTCCCACAGGTTTGCCATTTTAGATTCAAACCAGGAGATGGGAAAAGTAGTTACTGGTTAATAATGTGACAGGACAGAAGATGATAATAGCTACATGGTACTTACGCTTAGTGACAGCATATCGATGGTCAATGATGTGCACTTAACAAAATAATCATAACAGGAATTGCACGACAGGTACACGAGGTGATTATTTTGCAAAACTCATACCCAAATATCTTCCTTCTCCCAATGGAATCTACACATTTCTATTTAGTTGATAATTTATGACTTATAAGATATTTATTTTGAATAGTACAGATGTTTAGTGAACAGAATGACTCATCCCTTCCTCTCTCCTTTCGAAGCAGGACAAAGAGATGTCGCCAGCAAGCGCGTGCTGGGACAGAAACACGCTTGTCATTAAGCTCTTGCTTCCCAGATAATAACTACCCATTAAAAGAAAGATTTGGAAAGATTGCTGCCAACAGAACTCACACCAAGAGTAATACTCTTCAAAGCAACTGTTATCCTGTGACTCTTTTTGCTTATATTTTTCTCTCTCCCATCAGTTTCAGTACACAACCAAAGACTAGTTGCCTTTGGAAGCAGTGACAGGTTCTCATCACCATGCATAAATGAGGAGTAGGAGTTTCATCCATAACACTCAGAAGCACTTGCACCAATTTCAGAAAATGTAAAGGAGAATTTTTGCACCAGATGATTGAAAAAAAGTGTAGATCATCATAACAGATGAAGAATACCCAAGTTAATATGGATTCCTATTAACATGAGTACTGTAATTGCAGAAAGCATAAAACCATCAGAATTTCTTGATTTTTGAAGTTGTAATTGCAAGACTGTTAGTATACTACTTCAAAGTTCATACTTTGCAGAAAGTGTTCTAACTGCATTTCAAGTACATGCTCTGTTTAATATATGGTTTACGAATTTCATTACTATGCAGTACATTTGCTGACATATAATGAAAGTGAAGTTGCTTAAATTAAGCATCTGTTAAATTCAAACCCTGTTTTCATTAGATATATTGCATGAATATTTGTGTGGTTTTACAGGAAAAACCTAGCAGGTAAATTTATAGCAAACTTTTCAAGTCTGCCAAAGAAAGTCCAATTTATTTGCAAAGGATTCCTACTGCAGCAGGTCTGTTTTACTAGTGCCCTTCTCCTACAGTCCTCCCAGGAGCACAATTTTCCAGCTTGCATACGAGTTGTCTGTCACCTGTCACGGCTGGTTCATGTCTGTTTTGCTTAGGTCAGTTTTGTCACTCAGTGCCCACCTCGTACTTTACCGAGAGGAAGGCAACGACCTAAAGAAACCCAGACCCATCAAAACCCTCCATAAACACAGACCATTCGGCCTCCTCATTTACAGCAAGTGCCAAGCTGCTGCCAACATTGGTTTGGGCCTGTAGCTAGGCCTTAAACAAACCCCACCATCCTGAGTGAGCAGAGCCCTGTAGCATCTGATGTTCATCCTTATGTAGCTAGCTGCTACAGGCATGAAATCTCATACTTACTGCCATTTACACTTCTGGAGGGGGATTCAAATGGCTTCTTTGGAAGAAGAGGCTTTTTTACCCACAAGCTCACCTCCGAAAGCTCAGATTGCACACTATGAGCTGTATGGTTGTGAGGTGGGTTCTGCACAGTAGGTTGTGCTGCTGATTTGAGCCAGTAAATCCTTGTTTTTACACTTGAATGCCCCCCTCCCTTTTTTCTCCTCCTATTAAATATCATCTTTTCCCAAACACAATTGAGTAATTATTTATAGCTAATTTCTCATTTACTGAAAATTAACAACTAAACTAAGTATCTCATTTCTATGCAGACCTGTGAGCTGATTTATGACTTCATGTGAAATTGAGAGGTAGTGGAAGGTGCAACAGACGCTATCATATACCAAGCCAGATCATACTGACTTTATCTTGGTTGTGCCACTGTCCTACAGGTAAGTCAGCAAATACACTGAAGGACTCCAAAGAGAGGGCCATTCCCTTCCTCCCCTCCTTTAGCAGGGTCATTACCTGTTGCACATCCTGCTGGAAAACGCAGAGCTGCAGCCGCTGATGCAGCCGGACCTTTCTGTGTTGCCAGATGCTCTCCAGGCGCCGCTGGTGATGCAGGACCTCGTGCACCACATCCAGCACCTGGTGCACGGCCTTGGAGTAGTTGGCAGTAGCAGTGAGGGATTCAGAATTCCCAGGGCTCAAGGGGCGCTGTAGGACATCCAGCAAAGCTTTTCCATCCTGGCTCACCTGAGGGAAGAAATAAGTTTATCAACACTGTGCTGATACTTAAACAAACATCTAATAGCTCACAAAAGCCAGCCTGATTCTTTTCACTTTGTCTTTTTTCCCTTATTTCAGTGGAAAAGGCAGATTTGTGAGCAGGGTCCTGTAACATCCATTGATCCTGCTTGATTTGTACTTGCACATTTATCACTTCCCTTAGCTTCCTATTGGGCTTCCTGTGCCACTGTGCAGGAGCACAGACCTGCTGGAGCTGAGCGGCGTCAGAGACCCTTAGACTACGTTATGTGCTGACACTTGGGCACTGAGTCTCAACATGTACTGGGATATGACAGGTGGCATTTGCAATAGCAGGTCTATTTTTGTGGAAGGTGGCATTTTAAGAAAGCCACAGATGGCAGAGTCGCTCCTATATGATAAGGGAGAAGCCTTTCTTTGTAGGATTACTAAGTATGAATATACATTCAGAAGTGTGACATTCAGATTCTATATTTCATTCAGTGACAGTGAAAAAATAAATTGGTCTCTTTTCTTCTGCAGGAATAAATCAGAGGGATCTAAAACCTCAATTTCCAATGGACCTGCAAGGTTTACTTGCAAATGCAAAGCCATCTGCACACATACAAGCTTTTTTGTGCATACTAAAATACACTTGCAGATGCAAAGGTATTGGATATTAAAAAAAAAGGTTTTTTTGACTCTATCTTGAGCATTTTTATATTGCAGAGGAAAGATGAAAAATAAACCATAGAAACCAAGATGCCAACAAACATTAACAAGTGCCTGCATGCACTTATCCTCTGAAAATGGCTTTGTGAAATATGTTGCAATTGAAAATTGAAAATATCCCTTCCAAGAGAAATGTTAACTGAGGACAGTATCAGAATCCTTCTGCTCTTCCCTCCTTTCCCTGCCAAACAAAATGCAGCAAAAGTGACAAAATTTGTGAAAAGAGTTTCTATTTCTAGGCTATCAGAGACCTTGCTAGAGAATGGTTCATTGATTTTTTTTCACTCAATGTGAATATAGAGCATTATCAGTGAAACTGAAAACATTTCTCAAGGAGTTCCATGAATAATTTATCTCTGTATCACAAACTGCTTGTTCAAACGAAACAAATATCCCCTAATTCCAGACCTGTGCCTTTTGGCAAGCCATGTCACATCCCAATCTGTTGTCTATCTGGTGTGACTCCAAAAAAATCAGCAAAACCATTGAGATTTACACTGGCAAAGTCAGAAGCCAAATGTGATCCTATTAGATGGGGCTAGGCAGGTCACTGAGATTTTAAAAAGAAAAAGAATGGGATAATTTGGAATTAAGTTAGGAGGTGACTGGGGAGCCTCTGGGGAGTGGTTTTCCATATTCAAAACTCAGCTGCTGCTGAGGACCAGCAGGAGCAATTTGCACTTGCTGAAGAGTCACTTGCTGGGTCACAGAGGGAAGGCTGCACTGGCCAACAACGGTGCCCAATGGTGAAACAGGAGAGAATTTCAGCAAGAAGACCAGGGCATGGATATTACTGTGGCAATACTATGGAGATGGCAAGAGCTGATGGGCAGGGCAGAGGCAGAGGAGGTGACAAGACCTGCTACATCCTATTTTAGCTGCAAGAAGACAATCAGCACAGGCACAGGAAGCCAAGGCCATGCAGTTCATTAAACCAGAATATTCCCTGCTGCCTGGACTCATGCACACAGTCCTGCTACTGGTCTTGGGGTCTATGACTGGTTGGATGCTGTCCCAGGCTGGTGCTGCAGTCCCTGTAGCACAGTCCCTGCTGATTTACACCTGCACTAATGAGTGCTGGACCAAGAATACACCTAAAGGTTCAGAAGTCTACCAGGAAGAGATTGGCGATTGTTTAGGCAACACAACTGACATTCTTCGCTCAGGGGAACTTTCCTGCAAACCTTTCGCCATGACATAGGCCTGTTCATACCTACATCTGTTCCAAAGTGTGGCCCCTCACGTCAGGTTTTTTTTGCATTCCTCTACCACAGATGGAATCTTGTGATTTTCCAGTTTGGGGGTCAGATCCTCAGACACACTGAGGTAAACTGAATGCTGGCTGTTTATCAGCAGCTTTTATCTCATGCTGCAGACTAGACAAGTCTTGAGAGCAAAAAGTACGCGAATCTTTACAGATTTTTTGACAAAAAGTCATAGGGCAATTTTTTAGTCTCAGCATCCCTGACATGCAGTTTTAAAGGAAAAGAACACACCCTTTCTAGGTGTTGAATGACAAGTATATCCTAAGCAGCCTTTTACAGCCCTCACTAAACTGAGGACCTGGCATCTATATGACTTCATATATTTAGGGAAAATCTTTTCATCCTGTTTCCATTAGCACATTCCACCTGTGCTAGAGCCAGGATTCATTCCCAGCAGGAAAGGAACATGATTAAAACTACCACCATCTGAAAGGGGTTTCCTGTTCTGCAGAGGCAGTGAAAAAGCTCTTCTTCAGAGCACCAACGCTAGCTCCACAGTCCATTTCTGTATAGTGCTTATCCTCCAGATTTGCCCTAGCAAGAGGATGGACTGAGCACAGACTAAATCCCACTGTCTAGGATTGACCCCTTCTGTGAGAAGTTGCAGTGACAGAAAGCAATTCTACCTTCTTTAGGAAAGCCAAATGACCCCCAAATACAGTCAAGTGTCTGCTATGGCATACAGCTGTGCAGGTTCTCCTCCAGGAGGCACCTACCTCTGTGTAGGCCTGTGTTACTTGCTCATACAGAGACTGATGATGATGGATGGCCAGTTCCAGGTCTTGCATTTCTGAGGGAAGGCCTCCTTCACTGCACATTTTGCACCAGGCATCCACACCTGAAAGGAACTGAAACAATGCCAGAAACAATGAGCAACACCAGCCCAGAACAATGTCTCATCACCATCTCCTTCAGGAAAAGCTGCTTGTGGATGACTGCAGTTTGGATCAAGGGAAATAGCCCCAAAAGAACCTTGTGGGCCCTCTCAAACAGGACATTCCTGGGCCCTCCTCAGAGCATGAGGAACACCTAGATTCAAAGGAGTAGTTTATGTTTCTTTTGACATAAGCAAATGCTCCTTTAAGCAGAGTTGCAAGTCATACATTCTAAGAGTCTTCGCATACCAGGCAGAGATACTGCAAGAGCTTTAGAAAAAAACATAAGCACAAAGCACAGAAGGCCATGGCTATATTTGTGCCAGCCATATTTGGCAATTTCTCAGCTATTACTCTTCTGTTGCTTACCTGTCCTTAACACCACTGATTTAAGTAATAGAAAACTCCCATTACACCCAATGCTGGCATCCACTTTGGTGAAATGCAGACAGCCTGTCCTGAAGCAGCTCCCAAGCCAGGGCCAGCTCAGTGGGATTCCTAATTGGATACCAAAGCTTTAACCTCTGGGTCACCCATCTGATTCTGGCCCGAGTCAGCAGTGATCAGATACCGTGACCATCTGATGGCTGCTGAGCAGCCAATGTGAAATGAGTTGCTGGTCTCAGGCCAGTTCCTGGTAGGCAGACATCCACAAAAGGGGGGGGAAAAATTCACTGCTGTTGCAATTGTTATGGATTAGCACCTTGGTTGGAAGCCTTAAAGGCAGCCAGAAAAGGAACAGACTTAGGGAGCAGAGGGATGGAAAGAAATATCTTTCCACTCTTAAAAGCCTCCAGAGCAGGATTGATGCATTTTGGCACAAAAAATTGGAGAAGCTCTCCAAGGTGCTGCCTGTTTTGTAAAGGAAAAGAGGCATTTAGTCTCTAGGGTTCCCATCATGTGTTTCCTTTAAGCAGAGCTTACTTCAGTGACACAGTGCTTAACATACTCCCTTTCTGTCCATACTTATATACTTAATTGCTTCTCATTAGTATTTTCTCTTTCTTCAGCATTCTGTTAAACCAGCCTTCCATATGTAGGGATTTTAGAAGGAAAAAAAAAAAAAAAGTAGCTGATTGTATAAGAGATGCAGTGCCCTGTAGGATGGATGTATATTGCACCAATACCACCCCCATGATCACAGCTTTATCCAGGCCTGAAGTGTTCACCTGTGCCTTGTTAGTAAAGCACTCAGAGCAGGAAGGATTGGCAGAGTCAAAGCAAAGAATTTCAGTTCAACTCTGGCATCAGCATCTCTTTTTTTTTATTAGCAGAGTAAAGCTATTTGCCATGCTGCTGTGTAATCAAGGCGATAAAGTGTTTGCATTGTAAACACTTCTTTTCAGTGCACAGAGATCCAGTGTCAAAGATGAATTCCTAAGCCTTTGTGTTCTACAAGGTGCCAATTTACCTGGAAAACTGTGTTTCCCAGAAGATTAGTGGCCAGGAGGGCAGGAGCTGTTGGGCTGATTTGACTCTTGATCTGTTGAACCTCCCTAGATGGAATTCCCAAACAGCCCTGCATAAACCTGAAGTCATGTTTTGTTCTGAGCTAATGGAATTCACATTTCCTATTCAGTTTTAACAGTATGGAACAGAGAGCAAAACCTTTTGGGGCTGTTACAAGAACCTCTTGGATGAAACAGTGAGCAAAATACTGTTACACCTTGAAGACTGCTGTTGCTGCTGCTGGAATCAGCTCATATCCAAATGGCTCCATTCCATTGGGTGCAGAACAGGCTCTTGCAGCCAGGCTCCCTATGCACTGCCATATCCCCAGAGTGGGGCTGCCATGGTAGGTGGGAGAAATCACAGGAGATCCTGTGCACGGAACTGCATTTCTACACCTCACCTCTATTTTTTTCTCTTTTCTCAACAGTGTTATGAGGATATTGCCATATCTGCAAAAAAATTTAGAGGATTTTTTTTGTGATGCACTGGCTTTGTGCATGTAAGTGAATTTGTGTTGTTGATACTTTACCAGGATGCTCTCTAGCTTACATGACAAGCACCTGTGCTGTATGGTCCTGAAATGTTCAGGGCAATGGCCTTTACCAAGGGGTTTTCACTGGCTTCAGCATCGTAGATCATGACTTAGAGATACAAGACACTATACAAGCAGAGAATTTAGCTATGAAAATTTGAACAATTACCACAGAAACCATCATATTCAGGAAGCGAAGGAACCTCTACATGAGCTGCTAATGGGGCTTGTGGCTTCCTGTGTAGAGACTGAGCCACTCCATCAGCAACTTCACTGCTACCACCAGCAGGAGTGGGTATGTCCTCTGTTTTAATTAACAGTGTCTTACTCGGATACTCTGTGCTGGTCTGAACTGCGTGTGCATATGCACATGGGAGAAAACGACTGTTTTTTAGGGATATTTGAAAGTATTAATTCATACTATACAAATATTAATTTGGAGATCTTGGAAGAATTTGTCTGTGTCACACTGTAATGGACACAAGAAACATACATATTCACAAAACAAAATCACTGTTTGATGAGTTAAAAAAACACATTTAAAATTGTAAATAGTTGATAGGTAGGAACAGGAACTGTTACTGTCTACTGACTACTCAGCATTAGTTCCCTAAATTAGTTGCCTACATTTCTGTTTAGCCCATAGACTGCAATAACTCCTATTGGGAACATAAAAGCTGCTTAAATATTATTTGAAATCACAGACTCCAATAATTGTATATGCTTTTCAAGATTTCAAGAAATATTAACGAACTCACTCCTAAAAAGTCAAAATGTCCCTCAGGTACCCAAGGAACTTTAAAGTAAAGATTCCCACTCCCTCCCAGCTCACAACCTATTCACTGAAGCTGCAAATTCTGTATTAGGTCAGGTAATGGCTTCTCACACCATTTCCTGCTCCCCTTCCTCCGTGACTGCTACTCAGGGTCACACGGCTGCTCTGGCATTTCCCAGCATCTGTTTCTTTGCATTTTGACTCAGTCCTTGCTTGCTGCTTGCAAGGCAATTGCATGGAATGTGCACAACACCCAGGATGCTTCCCCTAGACCCCAGAGAAAACAAAGGATTGCTCTAGTTTTCTTACTGTTCCTCAGTGGCCTAAAGCCATTCTAGATGGTGTGTGTTTTTGTGTGCATGAGGCTAATTGCATATATTCTGATCTTGTTTATAGCATTTCCTCCCCTTTCTTAATCCAGAAGTTATTTGTTCATATTCCTGCAACTCATAAGTTTCAGTTG
>JAUBOD010001105.1:344807-355042 GCA_032353885.1 Nothura maculosa
TCCTGCACAGGAGATGGTCTCACGTGCCTGCCCCTTCCTCAGTGACACCCCGCGCCCATCGCAGCGTGTCCCGAGCTCACCATGGAATTCATGGCGAAGTGGTTGTGCTGCGTCTGCAGGTCGAGGGCGTGTTGGTAGCTCACGCCGATCTCCGTGTGACTCTGCAGGAACAGCTCCTTGTTGTGGCTGATCCAGTCGAACATCTAGAAATAGGCACACAGGACACACAAAGAGAGACGGTGTTAGTGAAGGATGAGAAAACCAGGGCAAGTGCAAAACATGGGAGACCACAGTTCTGAGATAGATTTATACATGACACAGACAAAAAATCTAATCCATGTTGCCTCAGAAATGTTCCTTATCAAAATAAACTGTTGTGCAGGAATGGCAGCATTTAAGTTATCATCATCTTTTGTTATAAGCAGAATGATAGGTCAGGAAACATAATTCATAAGTAAGTTTCTTGGTAAGTTGACACCACAGTCCTTTTCTGTAATAGGAATTTCACACATAGAAAGATGGCAGCAGAGGTACCTAAATCAGAGGTTACTTCATTGACTGGAGAGCTAGTGGTTCATAAAGCACCCTCAGAAATAGTCCCAAAATTCCATAAATACTATTGAGGAGATTTTCTTCCTCCTCGCCTTTTTTTCTTTTTAGTCTATATATAAAGTTTCCAAATGCTATATCCAAACAGCCAGTTGACTTCCTACACTTACATTTCCTAGATCTTTCCTACTCCACAGCCAAAACCTAGTCTATCTTCTACTTGTTATTTTTGGGATGAAGAACAAAAAAAGTGTATTTTATTAATATCTATAAATTGTACACATTTAGACTTCTCCCACTTCCAAAGGTATTTCTAAGAGAAACAAACAGCTCAGTACCTCAGATACAGCTACAAATACACTGAACAAACCTGATGCAACTCACTCCCTTTTCTGCAGCATGTTAATGCAACACTTAAACCTGTGGCACGTTCATTTATTACAAACTGTCAGGAGTGAGCTACGAGGTAGGTGTGTTTATGCTTTGGCTTGTTCTGTGTTGTGTTACAGGCTTTGAAAATGGGAACCGGCTACAGCTGGGCAGGCAAATTGCAAGCTCAGATTTCTTTTCTGCAAACACTTCTGTTACAGAATCCCTTCCAACTTTCTTCACTCGTGTTGTCTCTATCCCTGCAGCAGATCTGGGACTTCCTTGTTGATCATAAAACAATCAATAAACTTATTAATTCATTAAAAGAAAAGCAAATTATAGACACAGTGGAGGTTAGGTCAAAACAGTCCCTTTTCTAGAAGAGAACATTTACGGGGGAAAAGGCAAATGCTGTTGCTTCAAAGAAGCCACCTCACTCAGGAGGGATTAGTCTAAATCTGTATTAAACAACTCATATGTCCTTAACAGTTTTGTTCTACAGCACTGAATCATGAGCTTTGGGGTCTATGAGAGCTGAAAAACAGACCGGGCCCAGGGTTCAAGCACTGGACGTTGCAGCTGACGAGTTTTGCACGGATAAGGTTAGTGTCTTCCAACAGGACCACAGCTAAGCAGACCGTGCAACAAACTACAACCTGAGGAGCAATCTAAAGCTCTCTCACTGGATTTCTTTTTTCTCATTCTATTAAGAATTAATAAGCAATATAAGCCCAAAATAATTTGTCACACTTGAGACTTAAAGAAAAGCAATACCATAAAGCCAAGAGAGAAAAATTCTATAATACATAAGTTCACATCTCAACAAAAAGATTTTACATTTAGAATCAAATACAGATTAGTCATAAGCAGATATATGTTCAATGTGAAGTTTTTAAAATATTTTAAACAAATGTAAGGCATTTAGGGAGAGGAAAACTGGCAGCAATCCACTGAAAATAAACAATAAATCTAATATTTTATGATTGGCAAGGCTGAATCAGAATTTGTTTAAAATGAGTAATTTGAAAAGTATCAACTGTTCTGTGGATAGGGAGTATTTCTCCTATCTTCTCTATAGCTGTATTATTAGATGAGCATTTAAGTTAAGTTAAACCATGGTTATGCCTTTAAAAACATAATAATTGATATTAGGGAGAAAAAAAAATAAAAGACAAAACTTTTTGTCCTATTTAATCAACTGAAACACACAATAGCAGTTGAAAGGGTGACCGCCAGGAATTTTTAGCAACATATGACGAGGCCTGTGATGAGACGTGATGAAAACAGTGTATTTTTAAACCTTTATTCACAGACAACAGATTTAGGAAGAGACTCCGACCTTTGTTTTAGATTTTCAATCTTTCTATTGAATTCTTCATAAAAAATATTTTGTTCTCAAATTGTCTATAGTTGTGACAAATTATTGCCCATCAACATGGTCTGAAGTCTCTCACTTCACCTTCTGCAAACTTCTATAGCTTGAAAGCTCAGAAGTTGTCTCCAATTTCATGTGCTTTGGAGGAGGGAAAAAATGAAGCAAGAAGCCAGAGAGGAGAGATGCAGACTCATTACAGCCTGAAAGAGGGTTAATGATGAACTTTGCTCAGTAAAAATAATCCTTGTATTTGGTCTTAGTAAGTATCAGGCAGCACTTGAGCATCACTCTTGCTTTGCTACAGTGGCCAGGACTCTGCAAGATAGCAGGTATGTCAAATTGGGCAATCCATCCCTACATCTGAACTACTCCACGCAGCTCCAGCTCAGTGGTACCTCTACATGGCACAGCCCAGGGCTGCACGGATATACCAGCTTGAGCCTGGAGAGCAGCACAGCCTGGGCACAGGGCTGCTTGGATTTGTGTGCAGCACTTTTGTTTGCAAGGCTGGATCCCTCACTGCCCTCTCAAGCAGCTCTGCCTTGTGCTCACTGGCCTCACCCACCCCAGACACCCCTCACAGAGATCCTGTTTTGTTCACCAAACTCTGCCGATGTGGAGAACTCTCTAGTGTCACCCTCCTAATGCAGGATGCACATGAATGATACGAATCACCCAAACCCCACAGCTCGCTAGTCCTATCACAATAATCACCGGATTTCAAAAGGAACATGTGTTTTCTTTTTCTTTGCTTTTGCAACCTAGAGGATTGTGTTTTCAAACTCTTTTCCTTCAACCACAAAGCCTATGAACAGACTTCTTATTTTCTTATAATAACATGAGTTTTGAAGTGAGATTTAATGAAAATACCAGATGCTGGGCAAGTTGTGATGATGCTGTGAGGGCCAGCAATGGGTGGCCAGGGGGTTCAGTACAAAGGCCTGTCAACATTGTCTGGCCTGGCCCATCTTACCAGCAATATTTGCTGAAAGCTTTCATGCAAAACTTGTTTTCCACATGAGAAACACTGATGCTTCCTGTGTTCCTGAAATAAGCACATTGCTTAGCTTGCTTAATTAAAACACCCTAATGGTTGTGATGTGAGTATGGCAATGACCCAACCATGCTATTTTACTCAACCGCACAAAGAGAGCTCCAGTATCAAAGGGTTCACTTGGACTCCTGGAAAAATTGTTAAACATCCTTTAATTAGTTAGTTCCCCTGTCAAAGAAGTGAAGGTTTTTAGTACAGTAAATCACAGAGGCTGCTCTGCTAGATCGGCTTAGATATGGGTGTCATCTAACTCTTTTTCCTGTTCTTACATAGCACTTTATCAAGGGATCTCATCCCATCATGAAAAATGCCACGCTAACAAAACAAGCATAGTGATCATCATAAAACTAATGCTAATAGTTCTGTAATTTTCTTCTGTCTTGTTTTTTAATTTGAGTAGTTAGTGCTGGCTGCTGTGGTGTTAATTCTTATGTCTGCTAATCACTGGTGCAGTCGTGAACGCACACTAAATGGGAGTGCAGAATAATTAAGGATGGACATTGTATAGCTTAAAACATAAGAAGCAAAAGGCCTCAGTGTCTCCCAGACCGGTACTTCTCCGCACTGCTCCGGAAGACCTGGGCACTGATTATGCAGTTAGAATTTGCAGTGACTGATTAGGGCCTAGGGGAGGAGGTGGGAAGGCCCTATGGCTGGGGGGAAGAGGTTAAGCTCACTTTTCTAAAGGAAAGCAAATTTAGAAGCTGAAGGATATTAAGTGCAAGAATATTTACATTTAATTAATGGAATTAGTCCATTACAAGAGAATCAAGAGAGATAAGAAGATTCCACAGGGGGTTCTCCCAAAGCTTTCCTTCAGCATCTACCCCAACCATCATTAATAACATGCATGCAGAAAAACGAAGTATATGGGGATGAAGTCATTTGCTTTGCTTGCAAGAGAGGAAATCAAATTGTGCCTCTTACAACCTTGTTACAACGGGCAACTGTGAAGCCCACTTAGCATCGTTGAAGGCGCTTCTAAAACCTTGTGTTTTGTTGTCATAGTTGATGAGTTACTAAGAAAATCTGGGTTAAGCCTTCGACCAAAAAGCAGGTCTCAAGTCGTTCATGAAAAAGTCACATGGAGGGAGAAAAGGGCTCCACATTTTCCTTATATTTGTAGCATCTGGCAAAATAGTGAGAAAGACAGAAGAACAGCTGTTTGAAAACAGAAGGAACATACGGACACGGAACAGCATGGATGCAGATTGTGCGTGCAGGCCAGCCCTATCTCCGATAAAATGAGATTTATAACATCATGTCAAATAGCGATCTCTGCCCTCTGGCTTTTGTCAGTGCTCACTGAGAAGTGGTGGGGTGGGATCCAGGAGCAGTGCTGTGGAATCCAGGAGCAGTGCCTATAAGCACCACGGGATGATGTTCCTGTCACTTGGCTGGCAATAGACCCTGTACCAAGTGGCAGCGATAGCTGCATTACAGTCCTCATGTTTAAAGCACTTCAGCAGCAAGTGAGCTAATTTATTTATTAAAGAATTTGTTCATGTTAAAAAAAAAAATAATTCCCAAATCTATCAGTATCCTAGGACTGGAAAAAATTATGAATCTGCTTGTGGCTAATCATCTTTTCCATAATTTTGGGCCACAAATATTGAGCTCATACTGGTAAGTAAGAGGAGAATGACAACAGTTATAAGCACACAATCTCGAACAATATAGGATGCATATCAAGAAAAGAGGTCCCAAAGGGATGTTCAGGTCGAGTCCAGTCACTGCTATCAGCAGCCAAGCACAGCACACAATTCCTTTCAGAAAGTGATGAAGCTGCATCTGAAAACTAGTCAAATATTGCAGCTCAGCTCCTCCTGTGAAAGAGTTCCAGAAACCTTCTGCTCTTACTGTTGAACTCTTCATATCTCTCTGACTTAAATTTATGGCTAGTTTATACACATTTGCTCTTTTATTAACATTGTCCTTGCACATAAGAGCTCTCCTCCTTCCCAGGTGTTTACTCTTTCTGTGTGTAGGGAAGCACTCCTGTTCTCTCCTGCAGGCTTTCACTAGGCTAAGCAAGCCCAGCTCTTTCTGCCTTTCCACATAGAAGATAAAAGAATGAGAGAGCAACAACTACTGAATCAACACTTGTATTTCCTGTGCTACTTTGCTATCTATTTTCTTGATAACCCCCTGTAAAAAAGGTGACAAGGACCAACAGTGTTCAATGATTTGCTCTGACAAACACAACTCAAATTACGTTCTTAGTAACAAATGCAAACTCAAGAGTACGTATGAGGGAAGGTTCCACGATAAACAGATAAGTCTCACACACAATACATCAGCCATAAATACACTCTCCCACTCTGTCTCCATATACTGCTAACGAAGAAGCAAAATATTGTTAATCTGCAAGAATATCTTGCCTGTGGTTGAGGAAAGCACAGATAAGAAGTTACACAACCTGACTGAAATTAAATAACATAGCCTGTTACTTGAATGCTTTTTAAACTTTGACAATCTATGGACTCCACCAAGTTTTTTCAAGGCAAGTATATAACAAATTATTGTCTATGGACAATAAATCTGTTTTGCTGATCACTTTTCAACTCAGTAACCACGGTGCACACATTGGAAATCACTGTATATCAATGCATTGCTGCAAAGCCCATGTAAAAGTACGTGCATGTCCTGGATTGTCAGAAGCATCCAACCCACATTAAATTGGTTAATGTACACCAGAAAGTGGAAAGTTTCACTCTGAGGCCATGAACAAGTTCATTTTAATATGTTTCCACAATATAAACAAAATAATAACATACACAAAGGAGTAACTGCCAGAGTCACTCTCTTGAGGCTCACAAAGTTTCCAACTACAAGGTCTATTCCTATCCCATCAAGTGAATTTGAAATATTCCCCAAAATTCAATTAAAGATAAATCAAGCCATATCTCTTACAACTTAGTGTAGCCAATATTTCAACAAAAAGAATAGCACACAGCATATTTGTGGTTCATAGAGTCTCTTGTCAGATGTGAAAGGTTCTGATCCTGGAAAGATTTACATGTCACAGTCACCTTTAAAAAAGTCAGTTAATCAAAAATCTCTTAATGCCTCCAGACAGAAATCCTAAGTGCAAGGCAACTGGAACAGGCCATACTTTGGTCTCCCATATACCTGGATAGGGCTAATGGAATTGGAATGCAGCAGCGTCAAAGAGCAGCATACAAGAACCAAGTGTCTTCTAACAGTCTAATAATTCCAGACATTCACCTGGCACACACGAAATCCACATGTTCAAGTGTCTGAGGTCAACTGAGCAGTCCAGAGAGCTAGTGCTGGCTGTCGGAGCTCAGCCAGGGCCACCTGCTCCCTAAGGGACAGGGAGTCGAGCACGGGGACAGAGGCCATGGCTGCAGAGCGAGGGAGCAGGGCAGGCAGGGCTGGGCTGAAGTGAGACTCTGGGCTATGGGCAGAGTTAAGGTGAGACCTCAGGAAAGGGAGGTCAAGGCTGATAGGGCTTATTAGTGCACTCAGGATCCTGTTACACAGTACAATTGGCTGTTCTGAGACAGGACTATACTGGCTACAGAACATACCTGGGATGTAAAGAAAACTTTAGTAACCCATTTCCCTTTTTCATGAACCAACACTATTGATGAAAACTGCTTCAATATAATAAACTCAAGCCACTGTAATCCCTGTTACCATTCTATAAATAAGGCCTTAATTAAATCAAAGTACTGTACTTGTAGTTTTAAGTGAGAACTCAGTACACATTTAAACACTTTGCTAATTCAGGGGCTTGTTTATCTGTCCCTTGTTTACAGATGGTGATGGACAAGATGCTGCTTCTGCCAGATCTTTCCCTTTCACATGTGCTCTGCAGAGTCCATGGCCAGGGTGAACGGGTGTCGTTCCAATGAGGCGAATTTACACCAGCTGAAGATTCAGGCCCACAGCTGTATTTGTATAACCTCAGCACTGCATGAACACAGATTTTCCATTATAAATATCTGTGTATATGATTCATAGAGTACAGTGAGTTTAAACTATAGCACATTAAATTATTCCAGACAATGGGCCCAACTGTCAACCCACTAGAAAATTAGTTAGATGTGTGGCGTGACAAATAGCATTGTATTAATGTCAGAGCACTGTTTCTAACATACTCATGCTGAATGTTCCTACTAAATGCCAGAGTAAGAGATCCATGTTTTTATCCTGACAGATATCAAGCCACAGTCATGCACAAAGCAAGGCATAAGATTCCTGTAACACTGAATAGAGAAGCAATAATTCTACTCTTGAACGTGGGAGAAAATTACAGATAGTCAACACATAAATATGACTAATGATATTGGGGCATATTTTATGCATCCATGTATTTACTTCACCCTTTTTTTTTCTTTTTGAAATATTGTACCTTTCCACCAGACTTAGTGACATCAAACACTCAGGCATTCTTGGAAAGGATTTTCTTTTCCTTAGAAAATGGAAACTGCCTTTCCTGAGCATATATCATCTGCAGAAAACTGCTTGCTATCTAAGTGCAAATTAATTCATTGGCTGGATAGGAAATGTAATACTAAGAGAGATAAATAGAGCATAGTTTCATGAATGGAAAGAAAGAAAATATGAAGAGAACAGACCGATTCCCTTAAATGAGGAATTTTGCTCTCACTTTTCAGCATCTGTGACATTTATAATAAATTTCATTAAGCTGAAAATACTGCATGAGTTCGGTGACTTTATAGACTTTGATTCTATTCCCAGCATAATGTGTGACATTCCAGTGACTCAAAATAGCTGCCATTAAAAACAAAACAGCCAGACAAATGTTGACTGCTTTATATCAGAAGTGTGGAATTTCCCCTACCAAAATTACAGGGGTCTGGGGCCCCGAGATACAACTGCAGATTAATGGCCAGTTTCAACTGTGACATCTCAGGAGGCATCAAGGCCAGAGCCGGGCTGCAGGCACGGGCGCAGAGCCAAGGGCATCGCCTTTCCGTGGCCTTTCATGGTGGCTCTGGTGGATCCCAGGGCAGGGGACAGTCAATCGTTTCCTAATCCAACGGGGTGATACCTTGAGGATGACAATGGAAGTTTCCTGGGACACTGCACTTCCCATAAACAGGCCGGATCAACGTTTTCCCTGAGCGCTTCCCTCCTTCCCACACACAGTTAGCAGGGATGGAAGTGCCATGGGGCACATCAGGGCTCAACACTTCCCTCACGACTCCCACTGTCCTCGTGGGCCTGCCTTGGCGGCTACCTTGATACGAAGCTTGGTTGATAAAAAGATGAAAATCCATAAAATAAAACCCAGCTCAGCCATCACAGCAAATTCTGACCCTGCGGGGTGGAAGGATATTCAGGGCCCATTTAGGAGGGGCTGAGGGTTTCCAAGAGCAGCACCAGGTCCAGCACCACTTGGCCATGTTTGGCAGCGGCCACAGAGCGGCCTGAGCCGGTACCAGCCGGTACCAGCTGGTTCTGGACTGGGCGGTGGGGCGCTTGTGGAGGATGTTTATGTAACTGGTTGATCACTTGCCTTTATTTATCCCAGTTCTCAAATCAGCAGTGGGAAGTTTGTGTTGACTGGTGATAGATTAATCTAAATTCCTCTACCTGGGACCATTTTGCTCGGGACACCTTTCCAATGACTGCCTAAGGAACAAGGCGCCTGGATTAGGCGTCAAGTAACATGGAGAGGCCTTGCAATGCACAAAGGCTTGAGAAAACACTTCTGAAGTAGTTTTCCTGGTGCGTATAATATGATGTGTGAGAAGAAAAGGCAGAGTGAGATGGCTTTGAATCGTTTACAAATGACATTGATAGCTCTCGGAAGGATCCCACGACTGTGCTCCCGGTTTCCCCTTTTCAGCCATTGCAGGATCTGGGGGAGGCAACTGCTCGACCACACACCCACCATTGTGCACTCCCTATAAACAGATATTAGGGCTCATTTACTATATACTTTTAAGACCCCAAGTTCTGCCAAGTGTGGGTCATTTAAAGCATTTCATCTGAGCCAGGAAGACATTCATTTAGAGGCAATAATCACGTAGTTACATCTGAAAGATGCAGAGCAATAAATCTGAGCAGCGTGCGCAGTTTAATTGCCTGGTTTCCTGACAACTAGGCTCTTATCACCTAACCTTCCTCAGGATCAAAGCAATAAATATAAAAGCCACTTTTTTTCCTCGCTTTTACTGTATATGCAGGTTTGGCCTGTAGGGGATTTGGGCCTCCTTGTCTTCATTAGCTAAAACAAACCTCTTGGTTGTAAAAAGCCATATTCATCCTTAAAAATAAGTTTTAAGTCTGTATTCCCATGCCAAAACACTTTCTTTTGCCACAGTGATTAGGAGAGCATTCCTATACCTCGCAGCAATGCCAAGTTGGAGAAGCTGAAACGGCCTTGAGACGCTATCAAAATTGGCAACAAAAACAGAGAGGAAATTAGTTCAAATGCAAAAATATTCCACTAGAACATACTGCCTGACAATTATTTTTGGATCCATTCTAACGTGCGAGGAGGAAGCAGGAGGAATAGTAACTACGCCTGCGATGGTGGCGGCAGGAAGCTGCAAATAGTCCAGCACACGGCGTTCCCGCTGGGGCCGCGGCAGGCGGGCTCCGGGTGGGCTCCTGCTTCCTCGCAGCTCGCAGAGGGCAGGCTGGGAAAGCTCGGGCAGGAACTGCGCCGTCCTTGGCTCACGCGCTGCCCTCTGGCACCACAAGGTTGTGAGTGTGATGGATGCAAATCCGATGGCAAGCGGCCCCGGATGGCCCGGACTGTGCTCCAGGGCTCACTGAGCGTGCAGGAAACACGCAGGCCTTCCGTGCCCCTGCTTGTAGCAGCGGAGCAGGGATTTGTTATTGTGTTTGCGTTCCCATCACAAGGATCGGGCTCCGCTCCACATG
>JAUBOD010001105.1:380324-391798 GCA_032353885.1 Nothura maculosa
TAATCTGACTGAAGCACTGTGGTGCAAGGGATGAGACTAGAAGTCAGGGCACCTTAGCTCTTGAAAATTACTTGTCTCCTTCTTAAGTGTCTGCTACAACTAAACTCTATTGCAGTTTTTTTTTTCATCTGCAAATGGATGGAAAATGGAAAGTACTTCTCTGTATTGAGGGTAACGAATCCATCAGAAGAACCTAGTATATTTACCATATTTTCAGCCATAAGTGTAATTTCAGGAGAATTATAAACCACAAATAGTCAGGGCTGTTACATGGTTAATTCACAAAGGCTTGGGAGAGATCACTTAATAATCTAAGCATGTGCTTATTTATCCATGCCTGGGCTATATTCTGGGTTACACACGTGCTGATTTTATATAGGGAGCATTTATTGCTCTATACATATGCTTATCTAATTGTACTGAATACACATGCTTTATTAAACTCATAAATGAGCACATTTATGGGCCTATGTGAAAGTAGGGCCCTTCATATTTTATTTATAAAGTGGGACAATAGAACTGCATTGACAGAGAACATCCATTTAATTCAGCGGATTTAGGGTCGTCCCACAGATTTTGCTTTTTTGCCAGAATCAAAGCTTTTGGGTTTTTTAATTAGATTTCCAGCCCATCTGCTTGCAAAGATAGCCTGGACAATATAAACTAATGCGCATTTGTCTTGCTGAGTCTGCAGCCAGTGGAAAGAAACAATGAGCCTAGGAGAATGGCGAACTTGCACCCTTCATTTTAGCGGGGTGTTAACTAAAAAGCCTAATTCTGACTGCCTAAACACCAGGAGTCTTAACTATTTCACTGCTGTTTATTTTGCCAACAAACCTGCAGATCAAGTGTTTGTCAAAGCCTTGAATTACTCCCATAGCCTTCTGTCCATTTTGATGCCTAGGCTGTACAACTTGGGCTTTCAATAAGGACCAGGCTAGTACCTGGCCAAAAATATATGCCTGCATTTATAATCAAGCAGTTTTACACTCTCTTAAAATGTGGAATAAAAGCATTTATCACAGCATAATTGTACAGCTAATATTAAAACGCCATAGTGGAAGAGACTGTAAAACCACAACTATTTTAGATTCGATATAGAACCCACAGGAGCACTGGCCCAATGCATCATTATTAAGTGTGTTATGGTATAAGACTAAGGAAAATAGACTAAAATCTCTGTTGCTATGATGTGCTTTACAAACAGCATACAAAACATAGCTCAAATGCACTTAAATTTATGCTTGCCTGACACTTGCAAATAATAAGTATCCTGCCCTGGTCACTTCAGGGAGTAATGTTACACCAATTCATATTGCTTTAATGCAATTGTTCATCATCCCAAACTAACACCTCTAAAGAGAACTGAGAGTTCTTGCATTTTCTGTAATTACTCATTCTAAACTTGACCAACTACTTCAACCCTCTTTGATGAAAGTTCTTTTAAAACCAGTATCTTTACATGTCTGTGTTCACCGAGCAAGCTCATGCAGGTTACTGATATCAGAAAATGAAGAAGTTTGGCTGACATGGAGTTTATGACAGCAGATGCTTCCTAACTTATCATGTTAGGATAGTGCATGGATGCAATCTATCCCAATAGTGTGTTTTTCAGGGACAGCAGTGTTCCATGAACCTACTTGGACTGTATGGCAAAAAAAAATCTTCCATCTGATTCCTGTTTGTGTAGTTACATCTCATAATGAACACCTTGATTCAGCAGTTAGGGTGGTGGGGAAAGTGCATGTTGACGCTTGCTGGGTATGGAGGAACTCGCACACACTCTGGCCTGCTTTGCTGAAGGGGAGGGGAAGCAGCAGCCCCCATACGAGGCGGATATCTTCCTGCTTTAGTGACATCTTGCATCATTTTCTAAGCTTATTTTAGTAAATGTATGTGTTAGTCCAACAGAGCATCCTCCTTTTATTGTAACTAGGAGCAGACATGGTGAATGCACATTTCCGCCTTGATGGTTTCCTTCCTATGCCCCTGGTGATTTGCATAGTACATACGTGCCTTTGTTCTATAATGAGATGCTCTTTGAAGTGAGAGGTTGTGCTGAAGTCCTAGGTATGGCCAACGGCTGTCTAGACAGACCCTCTATGTTCTCCTGTTCTCCACAATTGGAGGCAGTCTGCTTAATTTCCTAGGTTGTCACAGCTTAAGGCAGAGATTGCTTCCCAGGCCAGGCTCAGCACAGCAACGCCTGTTGGTGGCTCCACTGCAGTTTCCCAAGGTGAGGAGGAAACAGCAGTGCTGTCCTGAGCTGATCTGTGCTCTGAAATGCTGCTTCACCTTAGAGGAGGCCTCGTGTGAAGACTGGTTGAGCCCAATGGCCCTCCCAGCACCGAGGGGCTGTGATCCACTCCCGAAGGCCGAGTCCATCCAGTTTTACCTCTCCTACATTCAGGTAGCTGGAAGCTCTCCAGGGAAGGCAGCTACAGTTCTGTTCTGCATTTGCATTGAGTACTCAGGATCCTGTAACCACTGCAGTGATAAAATACATAAGAAATAATCACAGATAAAAATCAAGCAGCGATCGGATCCTTCTGTTTAGCTGACAGCTTTGGTGTCTAATGCAAGAAGTCAGAAGGGATGTATCACTTATTTAAAAGTTAACGCAGCCTGGGAAAAATCTCCTCTAATGATTAAATTGTTTTAGTTGTGTTTGTGCTTGTTATGAGAACTCATTCAGCTAACATGCAGATTCTAAACGCAGTAAAACATTGCACACATCCTATACATAATCCCTAAGATTTTTTTAAAAATCCCTAAATCCTTATGATTTTTTAATCATAGTGTACAAAAGAAATACTCAAAATATAGCATTCGATGGGGTTAAAAAAGTATGGGGGAATGTTTTTATCTCACCCTGAATTGCAGGACACTCAGAACGTTATTAAAATTTTTTTTTTCTTCAGAAGAGCAGTCTGAAACCAGACTCACAGGGTAGCACTGGTTTTTAAAATGCTTATCTAAAGCTATTTAGTGGAGAAGTTTAATCAGAAAAGGAGTAACATTTCCTCAGATATGATACATGCTCATGTCTTAAGACTAGGAGACTATCATTTTAGTCCAACTTTGGGTGATTTTTTCCACCAGACATTGGAGACTTTTTTTTAAGTGGAGACATTTATTTTCAAAACAGATCTATATTTTTAATACATTTAGATTCTGTTGAAATCTTTTGTAGCTTGGAAGAACCAATTTATGAATCTTCCATTTTCCTGGAAGCACCATCAATGGTAGGAAGAAAAAAACACACAATGACCTGCAATATTACATTCCTTCCAACTATTTGAAGAGCCACTAAAAAAATCCTATTACAATATCTGGCGATAATTCTGCCTTTACTCTTCTCTTTGCTCCTTCTAACCTGTAGTTTATTATTGACCTTGTTTGTGGTACAGAAAATGTCACATACATTAGTTTTAGCACTGGGAGAACAAACCTACCTTAATAACAATACTGGCATAACTTCTTGCCTCATCTTTCATCTTGAAGTTGCTTAAAGAGCTTTGCCATGAGTAATTAGGCGTTAAAGACAACAGGATTTAATACCATGCCTTAGAATATCCCATTGAACAAGGAAAAGGGAACCACCTTTTTATATAGGACTTAGACAAAGAACACAATACACCCCACAAGAGCTTTGACAGTCTTCTTTAAAACAAAACTTAATTCTTGGCCAAGAAAATGAGAAAAAATTAAAGGAAAAGCAAAGGCTGAAAGAAGCTTTGTGTGAAGAAATGTTCGCAGGTGCAGGAATTAGACATTTAACAGAATCCCTAATTACATATTTGATTTCTGGCATTTTTTCAAGGCAGCATGAACAGTTAAAGCCCTTCTGTGCATTTGTGGCGTCCCACAAAAGGCAAAAATGTGATTTCATTTGTAAAAACAATTGTAAGTCAATTACCTTTCAATGGGCAAAGTGAGTATGATATTGGCAAGATGGGCTTTGGCTTCTAAAAAATACTAGTTTGTTACCAATTTTAAACGCTCAGAAATGGAGAGCAATAACACTGCACTGGTACTGTATCAGATACATTTATCTGATTTATGTTGTTCCACTTTTTGTATCTTACTCAAGTATGTCTGCCATGATTTTTCGAGGTCTGCTTCAAATGCACAACGTATACATTGTTTATTTTAACATAGAGACAACTAGAAACTTGTTCAGTAAAACAAGTATTTTTTAAAGTGATAAAGTTTAAGCATTTGGATCCTCGGTGAGTGGCTTCCTTTTTCACAGGCACTAAGTTGATTTTACCTAAGGAAAATGTGTGTCACTCATACAATTGTTAGTGCCCAATAAGTGGTGAGAAGAGAGTTACCAAGACTAATACACCACAGATGCAATTTAACAGTCCATAAAACTGCAGAGATGAAGTGTACTACAGAATTCTAAAAAACCCAGGAAACCTTCTTTTGCTGACCCTATTTTCATGTTACTTTTCACATATTATCTGACATTGCTAAATTTTGGGGGAGGCAGTTCTGGAACTGAAACTGAGATTTGCAGTGTGCCTGGTAAGACCGTGTAACAGCTGAATTTTGTCTTGTGATGCAGTAAAAAGAAACCCTACAGAAAAAAGCACATATTGCCTGTGCACTTAATTCCTAAACTAACAGCTCATTAACAAAGCGCAGCTTCCAGACATTCTTCCTATGGGCAAGATTGTCCCTTAGTTTCCTATGTACTTGATTTTTAATTAGATTTTGGATTGGAATCACAGCTCCTTTCCACAAGTCTCTAGTGGGAAGCAAAATCTAAAGTAATCTGTGACCCCAGAGATGTTTGCTTCTCCAGATGCAGTTTCTGGACTAAATTACAAATGTTGTAAAAATAAGAGAAGGAAGAAATGAGAAGACTGAGCCACAGAATTGGATGCATTTAATCAGAGTTGTAAGAATTCAATTCTGTCTTGAGAGTGGAGTAAAGAGAGGTCTGGAAGAAGATGCATATATAGCCCATTCAATTAATTCTTGGACTAACAGTTTATTAACATGATAGCACTTCCCATCTTTCTTCCTATGCATTAAGAATCTTCATTAGTTTAACAGGTACCTGCTATTTATTTAAACATTGCTTTGCAATTAACAGCTCTTCTCCCTGCTGCCTTGATTCACTGAATGGCAAAATGGCACATCTGTAATGTGGAGCTTTCATCAAATGCATTTCCTAACATCAGGAGACATTGCAGTACATGGCC
Organism: Nothura maculosa; assembly: GCA_032353885.1. Classification (NCBI taxonomy): domain Eukaryota; kingdom Metazoa; phylum Chordata; class Aves; order Tinamiformes; family Tinamidae; genus Nothura; species Nothura maculosa. The sequence goes on from JAUBOD010001105.1 coordinate 385,541, forward strand.
AACAGCTTAAGCAGTGCTCCTGAGACAAGAGCAGCTTTGAAGATCCTGTTTCCCTTAGAAATCTCTAATGAAAATACTTAGGGGCTTTAAACAAGACGTAGAAATATCAGCTGATGGAGCTTCCCAAAACACTGTGTGGTAGATTGCATTATGTCCATTGTAAGGCCTGGGAGAATAAGCTTATAGAGCTAAGCCAAGGGGCAAGAGAAGCCAGGGTAAATTTCAGAACAAAAATTTTGCCTGAGTCTCTTCACTGATGTCCTGGGAAGGCAGATGCAACCTAAGTGTGCAGCCTACATTACATCGGAGGCTCTCATGTCGTTATCATCTATGAAGATCACAAAAGACACAAGCAGAGCTGTTAATAAACACACTTGCTGGTGGTGGTCTAAGCAGAGCTGCTAACAGCTGAGCAGGCGACTGAAAAGCAGCTACAATTTTTGCCTCAATTAGGCCTGTCATACAGCAGAAAAACAATGGAAGGAAAAATTGGCATCGCTGCGTTCACAGAGGACTGGGGTCTCTGGGGCTGTCAAGTGCTGATCACAGATGATTGAGCCAGAAGAGGGGTAGTCAACCAGCCTAGCCTAGGACACGAGCACCTTGCCAAGAAAGAACACTAACCAGCAGCACGAATGTCCCTTTCCTGCAGCTAATCTTTAACTGACAGTAAATTCACAGGGAAATAGAGATGATAGGAAATTAATTTAGATCTCTATTTTATGCTAATATAATTTAAAGAATATTTCAAAATATGGAATGCAGAACTTGCCATCCCCGATACTGATGGCAAGATATCGTCATTTCCATGTGACTTGCAAAGTTTAGGTGCAAAGCAGATGGAACAGGTATGGTGAGCCCACCTGGAGTTCAGTGTCTGCTCTGTTTAAGAGGCAAACCAAGGCCTCTTTAGAAGCTGTTTCGTATCACAAGATGGAAACGTAGAAGAGAACATTTATCCTAGTAATGAACAAAGTATCTTCAAGACCTCAGAAGCCGTTACCTTGCTTGGCAGGACATTACCCCGATGTCTGAAGTTCAAAATTACTGATGGAGGTTCCAAGGTATTACAGCCCCACACATTTTTCCATAGTCAGCTTTTTCACTGTGGATCTTGCTCAAGTAAGTATAAATTGTTCATCTGGTCACTGGCATGTTTTACTATTTCACAGTAGGAGTTACTGCCAACAGGTTGAATTTCACCCACTGAAATCAAATAGCTTTGCTCCAGGGTTAGTTTGGTCTGACATATATTTAAAATACCATGAAGCTATTGCTGAGGATCACACCCATTTCCATATCCCTAAGTGGACAAATTAAGTAACTCTTTGCATCCTTGCCCCTGATCTAGGGTTGGAAAGAGAAAAAAAAAAGGGTGAATTTTGCCAAGCAAAATGTTTTTTTGTAATGAGCAATTCTTTCCAATTGAATTTCAAAAAGTAATATTTATTTGATCCTCAATAACAGCATCAATTGCAGAAGCATCTGGCAAGCCAGATGCTACATAAATAAATTTCAGAAAATCAAGCTCAACTCATCCTTCTATTAAAGGACTAAGTGCTAAAATCACTTGCTATGTATTGTATATTGTCAATTCCTCTTGTTTTCCCATGGGGAGCAGGGTGATGCAGTGGAGCTTCCACATCACATAAACATCAAATAAACCCACATAAGTGGCACATAGCAAAGGTGTAAGAAAGTGACTGGACCTCAGCTGCAGAGGAACCCCGTTGTTGCTCTGCTTTGCAGAGATGTGCAATGGTTTAATGATGCTCCCCTACGACCGCAATTCAAGTGACTTGAACCACTCAGCAAAGACTTTAGCCATGGGAGATGATACCTCTAGGCACAGTGAGGTGAGAACAAGGACAAGGCAGTCTGGACTGGCTCTACTTAGATATCAGATATTACACTGAGCTTACAATAGATTCTGGAATTATTGTTCTTAGTTATGATGTTATTTGGGGTTAAGATGTTTCCCTCTTTTTACTTTTTAGTTTTTTCCTTGTTTTTAAGTAGCCCAACAGCCTCACACCACGTATCTACAATTATGCCTTGCTGCACACAGCATTGCAAAACCCACAGGAACTCCACAGCAATGCCAGGATCCTCCGGAAAACATTAACCACCACAGACTGGCTTGGTTAGGAGCACTTTGTGGAAAATGAGAAATCATTGATGGGATTTGCAACTGCCTACCATGCTTGGATCTATTCCCTTTGGAAATAGTAGGGAATTCAGCTTCCCACTCATAGACAAATTTTGCCAGTCCCAACCAATACTTTCCAAGCTACTAGAACATCAGCCTGCTCAATACCACATGTTACCATGAATTGGTTGCTGTTATATTTCAATATGATTCATTTTTCCAATACCATAACTAGCACACAGTTTCATAAGCACTGGAACAGATGAACTCTGGATTCCTAGGGTTGTACTTGTCATGTAGATTCTCTGATGTCTAATAAAGCATTGGCACCCTTTGAGGTCTTAAGCATTTTCGAGATTTACTGCTCCCACCACCTCCAGTCTCTAAAAATGGGGAGCTCAGGCTGCCTGTCCTTTGGTGAGGGCACTAACTGAGTGTGTCTCCCAGTACAGCTGTCTATTCTCATTAAACCTGTAGGAATTCAATATTCTTAAAACTCTTATTTCTCTGTCAAATTTGGTTTAAACAAAGACTGACAGTACAATTGCATAAGCTTTGTATCACCTGGAGACAAGGCTAAAAATACATTCCTGAAAACACATCTTCAGTTCTCCTCAAGCTGTGCACTTGGGAAGCCAAACTTTGGACTAGCAGGAATGATACCACTAGCCATGAGATGAGGATAAGGACGAGGCAGCCTGGACTGACACGGCTCTGCATACTGACACACAGTGAAGATTTCATCCACCATCCATAGGATGTTATGAGAGCTTCTCCACTGCTGTTAAGACACCACTGACAACATGCTCACCACAAAGCAGACTGCAAAGTACAGCAGCGGTTTTATTGCTCCTAAAGACATCCATTAAAAGTGTGGCATAAAATGCTTCCGAATTACTCTAATTTTTAAAAATGAAAAGGATGCAGCATACACTGGGGTTACAGATGAGGAAGGCAAGCACCCATGCTGAAAAAAAGACAAAACCCTTTTATAGTCTTTGTAAAAGCTCTGGGGAAGAAAGCACTGCAGAGCAAAGTTAGCATTGGCTGAAGCGCTGCCTGTTCTGCCGACGGCCGTGGACAGCTTCAAAAGGCAACGCAGGCCGACAGTGCCTGTTGCCAGCACGCTATTCCCACAAAAGCTTTCTGTCTGCTAATTTTAGCTCTTGAATTACTGCGTGTGTTAGAGCTAACCTGCCTTCCTTGTGGAAGTCCCTAGATCACTGCTACCTGGATCTTTCCGAATACTGGAGGGCTACAAATCTGAAAGTTGAAAAGTCCCTGAGAGCCCCGAAACAGGATTAAATGGGCACCAGAGTGGAATAGGCTGGTGAGGGCAGTCTGCTGCAAGGGGCCATTGAGGATGTTCTGTAGAAAATCTTACCACAGGCCCATGGGCTTCGTCTTACAGCTCAAACAGTTCAAAAAGCAGCCACAGGGCGCAGGGTGCACTCATGTTTAGGATGGGCCATCTCCCCATTTGCTCCCACCTCGGTTCCTTCTTCCAGGGAATAAAAGCCAGGATAATCAACATGCAAAATCATTTAGTGAGAAGGAACAATACTGATCTAATCCCCAGATCGAGGGCTTGGATGGAGCTCAAGGCCTCAAAAGGCGGCGACGCGGCCCTACGTGCGGCCGCACAGGGAATGGGAGCTGGGCGTCTCCCCGGGGCCTCCTGATGCCTTGGCTGTCACTCGGCTGCCGTCTCTCCCAGGCCTCCCAGCACAACAGAGCATCAGGAAGCTGCGGAGCAGCCCCTAAGCAGGGACACGTGCAGAGGGAGGTGTCACCTGCGCCGCGTTCAGAGGACTCCAAGGACCCGCGCGCCTGCACATCTGCTTCCCTCAGTGAGCTCTGCACTCGTGCTTTTTTTGGACGGAGACGCATGTGGTGAGGAGATGGGTTTTGTTCTGTGCTCCATATTTCTTTGAAATTTGAGCCAGTTCTTCCCAGTCCTAAGTCCCTTGTTAGAAATGGAGCCAGTAACCACCTGAGACACTGCTAAGAAATGCTGCAAGGCCTTCAGGCAAGGTCATGGTCCTCACAGGGCTTGCGTTACCAGGTCTGCTCTCCTCAGCCCTGCTCATGCTGGTGTCTCGACTTCTGCTCAGCAGCTGTGTCTCCAAGTCTGAGGAGCCTTCCAGCCCCTCCTTTCTTGGCAAGAAATGACCTCTTTCTGAGGAAGAGAAACCAGGTGTCAAGGTGCTATGGAGATATATCTCAGCAACAGGTAGAGATGCTTGCTCTGCTGCCCAGGAAATGGCCAAAGTCAAATCATGAACTATTATCTCATTAGGTCTGTTCCACCTTTGAGTGGTATCTGCTGACTTCACTGAAGAAGGTATGACTGAACACTGAGGGTGTTGGAAAAGGCAGCCCAGCTCTGCAAAAAGAATCTTCTCCTCCAGACTTGTGCATTTTCTTTATATATTAAATATATGTTTCGGAGCCACCTATGCCATCTTAAGTTGTTAAAATCCACTGGAGGATCTTTTTTAAATAGATGCTACATGAATCACAAAGAACTCCATATGACTTTGAAATCTCTGTATGAGTTTTCATTACTGGTAGGAAAAAAAAAAGATTTTTTTCTTCCTTTAAGAAAAAAGAACAATTGCCTTGGAACTAATTCAGACACAATAAATCAAGTATTACTTTATTACAGATTTATAGTCTAAAATTAAGCAGATGTTGAGTGTTGAATAGAGTGTTTAAAAACATAAAGGGTAGTTGAAATCATAGTTTCTCTGCATGTGGCAATCAGTAATTTAATTTACTGGAATAACAATTAATATGTAATGAAACAGAGAAGCTACTATTTAAAAAATACAGAAATATTGAAGAAGCCAAGGTACAAAATTAGTAATAGATTTGCAGATATTCCCACCTGGTATAGAATGGACAATTTACACAGTGATTTTCTTTGTCTTTTAAGGAATTTCTTTTTAAAGGAAGAATCAAATCTTGAAATAACATTTTTTCCCCTGAACTCATATTCCAAAACAAGAGAAGTCTCCATGGATTTGTCTCAATATTTATGTTTTGTCACTCTTACTTTCTGATTTATTTCACGAAATGTTGCCATCAGACGGATGAGGGACACATCTTCTAGACCAAATGGAAGACATTTGATAATCTCTCATACAAGTGATACTCAGAGCCTAGGTGAGTTCTCCATAGCCTTTGGAAGAAAAAGACTACATGAGCTGTGCAGCTCACAGGACATCACCTATGAAGCTCTGTGTCACACTATTTGTGGCATTTCATGACAAAACTAACCTGCAAACATGTGCACCATCATCCAGATAGAAGACAAAGCCAGGCTTAGCATCCAACAGTGCTAGACTGAATGCGTCATAATAATCTGTGCTCTCAGACCCTACAGAGAGCAGACATCTTGCCTAAGTCCTGAGCTTTAAAAGAGCTGTCCCTACACTATCCAGGAAAAGAGTAACAGTGAAAGCAGGAAGTAATTGGAAAATGGATACGGAAAGTGCATTTTTCTACCAGTTCCTGCTCCCCAGGCCTCTGACTGCTCCTCTTGCTTTGCCTCCCTCCTAGGAAGCCCTTTAGCTTTTGGTCACAATGAACCTCACTAGACTGGCAGTTGTAGAGAGATACTGCAGAATTTTAACATGAATTATAGACATTGTCCAGTTCTCTTGCAATAAAGTATTAGTCCTGTTCTGGACAGGTCGCTATCACGGCTGGAAGGAAAACAGGGCTCGTGCTTTGAGGATTTTTTTCTATCAAGAGCTGAACATGTATTTTGGTCCCCATGCTGTCACTGAGGGACCACAACTCACGAAACTGAGTGACGTGGTCAGAAGGACTTCTTGTAACAACAGAGCCCATGATGAGACCCCTCCGACCAGCTTCATGGAGTTCCCTCATTCACCAACACATACTGATAAATAATATCATGTACCAACACCACAGCATTGGATGGAGGCTGGATTGGAGCTGGCTGAGGAGTGGTGATAGAGCCTTAAATCCACTAGCATTCCTGTCTGCTATATCCTCCTAATGAGCTTCTTTATCTGAAACACACTTACCATTAAGAAAAATAAATAAAAAAGTTATGTTTAAGGCAAATACTAAACCTC
>JAUBOD010001105.1:413152-435087 GCA_032353885.1 Nothura maculosa
TTGGGAGGAGCATTTTAGCACCATCTGGCAGGGATAAATGGGCCGGGACACCCTGCGCATCTGCTGTGTGCTCCTGCGCAGGCGACAGGCTGGTCCCGGACACAGGCAGCGCCCTGAGGTCTGCAGGCCCGCACAGCTCCCTGCCTGCCCACGGCCCTGCTGGACACACGGGAGCAGGGAGCGGCTGCAGGGCAAGGAAGGGACTGACCGAATCTAAGGCAGCCCCAGCTAGCAAGGATAAAAGACTAATCTGTAAAAATCATCATCAGGTATTACTGAAGATACACCCAGAGCTATGCACTTCACTAGCGAAACATTATCTTTCTTAATAACCAATAAAAAGTAGTATCTGACCTCGCAGGAAGCATTTATGCCCCTAGGACTGCAGATGCAGCAGGGGGAGGTGGAAAGGCTGGTGAAATGAAAGTCACAGCGCTGGGACAGTGACGGTGGCCATGGCCCTCCTTCCCATTGGCCTTCTGGTGAAGGGAGAGCTTCCCGCTGGGTGTCCCTGGCGAGCTGGCTGGCAGTAACGGAGCAAGGGCAGCCACGGGGCTGCCCCCTGAGCAGTGAGGGCGGCCACTGTGCAGCTCGTCCACGAGAAGGGCAAAACTCAACACGGGCACTGCCAGTATTTGCCATGGCAGCCCCGCCGGCACTGGCTGTTCTGACCTCACGGAGAGCGAGGATATAGCCGGCTCCCAGCTGTGCAAAGGAAATGCCAACAGTTCCCTGGGACTTCAGCGGCTTCGTGATGTCTTGCCTGCTATATACCTGAAGACCCACACTGTATTTAAGCTTGTGGCTAAACTCTTCTTATTTTAGTACATTTAAGTGTAATAAGCATAGGATTATAGGCAAATAGGTATGAACGTGATATGCCCACCAGGTATCTGATGGAGAATCCAGCTCCAAATGGGCTATGAATCTGATTTCCATTACTTCTGCTAGCTTTGCACAGGATAAAGGCTTTTATGCCACCAGATCTAATGCATGGACTGATGTGGGGATTCATGCCACAGCCTCACTTTCCCAGTGCTCCCTTTGAAAGTCACAAGAACCATGGAAACCAAATAGATGGTCTGTACAGAGGACAAATACCACTGGACTACATGCCAAACACTTCATCCCAGCTGACACAAAGGCTGTGATCATTACATAGTGGTATTTATTATAAAATATAAAAATAAATGTCATTTCATATGTAATACTTAGACTCAGTCCAAGAAAAATATAATTTTCTTCATTTTTCCTCATTCTGTTCTTCCTTCTATTAATTACATCCCACTATTGCTTGCTGGAACATCCTTCTGGTCACAGCTTTTGGGTAACAATACTCCCTGCTTCCTCAGCCCCAAAGTTCTGTCAAGTGCCTGTCAGGATCCAGCAGCTATTTAACCCTTCCCTGCTGGAGAGTCATCATCTCCGATTCCCTGCTGTTTGGCTCCTTGCAAAGGTCCAGCCACAGGGAATGCAGTCGCCGGCCCTCCCTGAGCTCCCCGCTCCGGATCATGGGCTCTGGCAGCGCTGGCTGTTGGGGCCACTTGCTAATTGCTGAAATTGTTATTCCTTCTACGAGGTACTTGGCAGCTCCAGGCTTCCCAGCACAGCCTTGAATGTCCGCATGTTTAAACAGTAGCCTTAGCTTGAAAGCTGGCCAAAGAACAGGCAAGGCTTCGAAGCATAAAGATACAGGCACTTGCATCGAAGGGGCGAGTTCATTAGTCCCTGCGCACATGTGGCCTCGAATAAGCTACGTTCAGCCTGTGCAGTCTAAAATATCAAACCCTCTGCAGCTCAAAACATCACACCCTGTGCAGCCCACCTCAGCCAGCAGCCACCCTTTGCCTTTTCATACGTGGTGCAAAACCACACAAAGCCTGAGAAGGATGCTGAGTTACTGAACCATCCACAGCAAGCGCTCTGCTTGGCCTCCATCTGTGGGGGATTCAGCTCCCTGCACTTCAAACAGATGCGAACAGGGATGCTAGGAGAATGCAGTGACTGCGCGAGTCTTTTATGAACTTCCTTTTTATTTTCATCAGGGCCTTGGAATCAGGCTGAGATCTTTCAGTTCCTCCCCTCAGAGAAATAATTAGACATTACAGGTAGTCCCGTGGATGGCACATCTGACTGCTAGTCAAAGGACTTGGCTCCATTTGTGCTGCTGCATCTAAATCGCTTTGTGATCCTGAACGAGCTGCTTTAACGGCTCCAGATCTTGGTTCTCCGCTCCCCAGCATGGCAGTAATGACTGCCCACATTACTAAAGCACATTCAGGTCCACAAGCCTCAAAAGTACCTTACAAACGTGAATTAATTTGCCTCAAAACCCGCTTCTGAGGCAGGGAGAGTTTTGTGCAGACCAGTCGAGTGAGGCAGGGCCTGAGGAAAGCCGGGCTCCAGCGAGCACACAAAGGCCTTTTCTGGGAGCAAGGGGCAACGCAGAGAAAGTTGCAAAGAAAGTAGGTCACTGACACAAAACCATGTGGTTTATTTTTCAAGTGTGCGAGGGATGGATCTGCTGCCCCAGAGGAGAAAGAGCATCTTGAGCACCTTGAGCTTTCAGTCGCTAAGTGCCTTCCCCCCGCAGCCTGCGCTGCACTTCAGTGGCCACCCAGCTGCAACGGCCTTTTATAGTATTAATAGAGGGGTACGAGCTATTAGCTCAAGTAGTATTTTAAGGATGGCCATGCTTTCTAGCGGGCAGGAATATTTTCTTCTCACTTCACTCCCCTCAAAATTACAATTGGATTCCTTACGGCAGCTTTCCTTAAAACTTTATAATCCCCTAAAAACTTTAAACCTGCTTACAGATCTCTGTAGGAAGGGTCTAAATCCTCCACAAAATCCTACAGGCTGCGTATCACGCAGCATCTCATCCTCTATTAAATTACGTAGGTTGGAATAATTTCCCTAAACTGGCACCAATTTGAGAGAAGCGCCTTTTTTCCCCCAGAAACTGCAGCAGGAGATGAGGCGGCCCCATAACTCATAAGGTCTCATGACTTGGGTATCCCTAAATCCCAGGGCCTAGAGGTCCCAGACCAAAGGTCACTCTCTGGAAAATAATAAATAAAACAAAACAAACAAAACAAGACAAAGAAATAAAATAAAACAAAAGAAAATAAAAATAAGATAAAATAAAAAACTGCTAATTACGTACAACATTCAGGAGGCACTTTGCTGAAACACCAGCCCTACAAAGAACCATATGCCGGCGCCTCAAGTGTGCTTTGCAAACATCTGCCTCTCAGGGGGATTTCACACCAGACAGTAAGAAAGCAACTTTAATTAGAGGCCAATTGAGATCCTCATCTCAGGGCCTGCGACTTCCCTAAAAAGCAAAAAACTGCAAACAAACAGAGCAACTGTATTTGTGCTCACACTGAAAACCAATCTGCACCTTCTCTCTTTCACTGGAGAACTCCTTTTCCTTTGATTATTCCAGCAGGGTTTAACATGCCCTGTCCTAACACCCTCACATCCTGATGATGGTCCCATTGCCTTCAAGCAGCTCAATGTCAAGGATGGAAGGTTGAGCCTAGTGTGTCAGGGTGGATTTTAACTCAAGCACTTTTGATTTTGGTTCACATAACATTCACAAACTCCCGTTTTACTATTCACTCGGCTTACTTTGCCCTCTGTCTCACCTCACCTCATTTCAGATCCCATCGGATCTGGTACATCTACTCATTAGCTCACTCCCTTTGCTCCTACTGTTCCATCCGCTTGGGCTTATGCCTGCACCTCCTGGGCTTACATTTGCACAGACAGTGTCACTCTGGCTGAGCAGCCCAACTCGCAGCCAGTCGAGGAGTCCTCCCCTCAGGCAGTTATATGCATGAATTCTCCAGTTAGAGATATATTAAGATACATTCTCATCCCGCACCGCATGCTAAATCTGCACAGCACCAGGGCAAGCGCTTTACGCACACCAGCGGGAAGGAGAGGGTCGGGAGCTCCCGAGACTAATTGCTCCGTCTCTCATCCTGACACCCACTCAACGTTACCGAAGGTCACGTTAGAGATGGCTGGGCCAGGCCCACGCCGCACAACCTCCTGGCTGCCCAGCTGCCCCTCGCACGTGGCCGCCGTCCCGCCATGCCCCGTGATGGAGCCCGGGGCTGCGAGGAGCCCGGCACGCGCGCCTGGCGACGCTCCCACGAGGCCTCAGCCGGCACCGCCAGCCCCGCTGTGCCCTTAATGAGCTAACACGGCACTGCAAGTGTGACGGGAAACGTGAATCATGCTGGAAAGCAAACTGCCTTCCCGGCTGCTAGAAGTGGCCTAGCTGCATTTTTCTTTCCTTTTCAGGCTTACTATTTTTCTTTCTATATTTATAAATGCCAATTAAACCACTGCCTGCCTCTGTTTAATCGTGTTCATCTGCTGTTCTTTGCAGTCACTCACTCCCTCTTCCCCAAATCTCTTCTGCACGCGAGTATAAATGTTTACAGCCCCAGGATGTGCTGGTGCAAGAAGGCTGACGTTTCTGTGGAGCACCCTACAACGTTATCGTCAAGCTGAACAGAAAAGCATTTCTGCCAGAAAAGCCAGAAAATGCGGCTTTCTTTAAGTTTCCTCCAACTAAGGATATATATAAAGAGATGACTGAGATTAAAAGCAGCCTCGCTAACTGTCTAGATCTCTTCCTGGAGCAACAGCCCTTAAATTCACTGTATTTATCCTCAGCAGAAGGCAGAGTTACACAAAGCCACCAGGCAGCCTTCAGAGACGGAGGATCCGCGCTAATCTCATCTCGCACATCCTATTAGGCCGCAAGTCTGCATGTTAGAGTTACCCAAAACACGTTCCTCATCCCAAATGCACTTTTCTTTAGGGAAGGGACTCAAACACATCTAACCAGATTATCACCCAAACTCAATAAATTGGCTGCTCTACGCTGAGGGGGAGCTCTGGGCTGCACAAATAACTGGTTACAGGTTAATGAAATCTGACGGCTCTCCAGAGGGTGCAAGCTGTTGCTGCAGAGATCCCTGACAGCTGGACTCAAATGACCAGCTAACACAGCTTTAAATTGCAGCAAAATAAATAATTTGGGGCTCCTCTTTCTAACTCACTACTCTACACAGCACTGCCAGGTGGTAAATACAGAAGCCACTGACCTCGCATTGTCTCCTTATTTTTCAACAGAGCTGATGGAAATAATTATTTTTACCTTCTCCTCAGATTGCTTTATCAAGTCCTTCTCCTACACACATCTGCCCTTCCTATGAAGGGACTTTACTGGTTGGTGTTTCCCTTGATTTCAGTTTCATAAAGCCGCAAGCTCTGCAAACAGCACCGATTCTGCACAGGAAGAAGCGCTCACACACAAAGCTCTGGTAATAGTCCACAAAGCTCATTAGAAAGGTCTCCCAAAGACAGTGAAATGATGCCCTGATCACAGCTCTGACTTACTGCGATTCGCACACAAGATCTGGCTGCAGGCGGCTGCTGAGCTCTGTGAATACAAGGCAGAGCAACAGGCCCCAGTCTGAAGGAGTTGAGGCAACAAAAAGAACCTTATTACCTAAGCTGGAAACAAAAAGTTTCCCAGGCAGTTTTTCAGTTTTCCTTTCCTCATCCTTTTTGCACCTCCTACCACAGGTAAAATTTCACTCCTTCAACTGCAGTAGTTCTAATAACCAATTTCACTATTTTTGCCCAGCCCAGAATCCATCCTGCATTCACATCACATTAAACATCCCTGCTCCCCAACAGCAGCACATGCGCATATGCGCATGTTTGGATTTAGGTCTAACTTTGCTGATGGAAAGCTAGACCTTGTCAATGTTTCTGGCCTACGACTCAGCCCTGGGTCTTCATGACCTTCTCCTGCAAACCCCAGCGCTGCTGCTGAAATGACTTGTCCGTTATGTTAGCTATTCAATAACTCTTAGGCACTACCATGCTAATCCGCCCTTGAAATAATGACAATTCACAGGCAGAAGTCAATAAAACGTTAGGAACAATTACAAAACAAAGCAGCAAATTGGCCACACAAAGGAAAAGAAAGAAATGCACTGATATTTTCCTGCCTGCTTCCAAAGCAAGGCAGGATGAAAGACGAGCTGGAGAGCACAGATTCATCATGCTTCATCTTCGTTATTATAATAATTAATTTATATTAGCAGGTGTGCATGAACAGGATGTGTTTCCACCCCTCTGCCCCCACCAGCTGGTGCAACGTGGCCCGTCAGTCACAGGGAAGGGGGGCGGCGCTGATGCCCCCTCCCTCCCCGCGGCATCTGCCTCCTGCCCTCCCACAGCTCGGCCTGGAGGGTCTCCAGCGCCGGGCAGGCACGTGGCACACAGCCCCTGCTGGCCACGAGTCCTCCAAAGGGCCATGGCCATGGGCTTGCAAGAACCAACCTGGCCACGGCGCGTGCCCTGCTTGCTGGTGGCTGCGTGGTAACAACGCGCACCCCTCATGGCCCGTCCTGCCACTGATGGGGTCACCCTGGGCCGGGGCTGCAGTGGCCGCACGGGAGTGATGCGGGTGAGGGAGAGGGCTGGAGCAGGGGGAGAAGCTGCAGCCCACGGCTAACGATCCCCACATGCATAGACAGAAAGCAGATCCTGCTTAACTGCGCAGGGAAGCAACATGCCAGAAGTTGTTATTATGGAAGAGATTTAAAATAGGAGGGTAAAAATAACTGCATCAGCTGATACAGCAAAACGGGATTTTAGTCAGGAACTTCGCAATTATATGTGCTGGAAAGGTGGCAAGGGCCTTCCAACCGGAACTCCTCTTCCTAAGGAACATGCCCCAGGGCTATTCATGAACAAACAGGCCTATGTTTTACATCCCATCCAGTGGGTCCCACCAGAAGAACTGGCTTGGAGCACACCACTAGGGTTGGGGTTCTTACCTGAAACTGAGTGGGACAGAAGGAAGCCATTTGAAAGTCACTGGTGATCCTCCCAAACCACCCAGACCCAAATTTTTCTTGATCCTCTTGGCAACACCTCCCTAAAATGCACCTAAATGCAGCCCATATAAAGATGACCACCTCTACCAGTTTCTGGCAAGTCATATCAAATGTCACAATATCTGTTTATAGCAAGGCATGTATTACCTCCAGAAAGTGGAGATACATGAGTCTGACTACTCAAGAAAGCTACGGGATAAAGCAGGCAGGATGTGCCTGTGAATACACAATGTCTATTCAACTGTTATGGAAAGAAATTCACCATGCTAGAGAAGGGATAAAATTCAATTTTATCCTAAGTGGTATATTTATTGGCTTTAATGATATAGACAAACAGCCCTTCATGACCATGAAATGTTTCTTTGGAAATGTTTTGTGAACTCATACACAAAGAGGGGAAAAAAAGGAGATAAATAGTCTCTTCTTCCTCTGTACTAAAGAGCTACAGTACTAAGCTCACTGCCTGCTCTAAGACTCCAGACAATTAAGAATGTGTCACCCTGAACAATATCACTGTCTGCACGTATCTAATCCATCCATTACCATCATTTTCAGCCTGCACAACACAGCCATGCACAAAAATCCTACATTATGGGAATAAACATCCATTGAAGTCAAAATGACAAGTCAGCTGAGCACATAAATTGCCCAGATTCTACCCTAGGACAAGAATAATTATCTTTCCAAATCCACTTTAAACCCCACAGTAAAGAATACTTTCCTAAGAGGTCAAGCCCTGATGATAGCTAATACTTTTAAACGAACCTGTATTATTGCCCAAATACAAAGGGCTGCTTTAGAGCCTCACATCAGAAGAATGCAGTCTGCAGAACTGACCCCGCCTGCATTTGTGTAGATCATCTCCTTAGTGTTCTGGAAGTCATATGACTTTGTGGCTTTGAAAAACTGCACTTTGATGTTCAACAGACAGATGTCCACATACAAAAAAAAGAGGGCAGTGATGGGGGTGAAGTTCAAGCTCTACTCAGTAAGAATTAGCTGACAAAACAGCAGTGAGCCAAACAGCAAGGAGCATGTGTGTGGGGACTGAATAAGCAAGAGCAGCTGAGCTACCTTCCTGCCCTACTCTGCAATAGTAAAGCTGCAAATGGACTGATAAGTTGAGCAGCCTGAAGCCTGCTCAGAAATGTGGCCATGCAACCACCGATACTACTGCGAGCTCAGGTGCGTTGGTTGCAGCTAGAAAACAGGTCCCAGCAGAACAGTGATATTGGGCTGTAACACCAGTTGGATGCTTTGGTGTCGATTGTTTGAGGAATGGTGTGTTGTAAGCTTATGCTACCACTGTCACTGCTGTTCCATGGATAAACAGAAGGCTCCTGTCATCAGTGTTTTCAATCCAGTACTTTTCGCAAGCTCTGCTATTCAATTACAATGCTTGTTTTGTTAAGTGTGGTTCCACTCCGAAAACTGACTCCATAAAAACAGGATCATGGAGTTCATGTTTATTGCAGCTCAATGATTTCCAGATCAAATGCATTCAGTTTACAAGTAAAAAAGATGCTTGGTTTATTTTTCCAACTACCAGGTCTAGGAATCCATGCTGAGATCTCAAAGTTAAGTTGTCATCTTTCTGGCTTGTGCAATTGCGAGAAGAACCAGAAAGAATTCAGCTCGCCCACTCCCAGAGCTGCAGTGGATTTCCAGCTTCAACAGAAATTATAATAAATGAAAATGAAGACAATATTTTCAAACCCACTTATCTAATTCTACGCTTCATGACTCCAGGAAGGTAATATGATTTTTTAAAAGCGGCTCCAAGGGCAACTTGAAGTGACAAGACTTAAGTACCACTTCAAATTTTACTGCATATGTAGGTATCCAAATAGCAAGAGCCTAACTTTAGGCACCCATTTTTCAAAACTGTTCTCCTTAATTTAGTCAGCAAATTAATCAGATCTGCATATGATTACACACAGAATATGGATCATTCCAGTAGGAAGGTGCTATTTTTATACGGACACTTCTCAGAGCAGAATTGCATGTTAAACTGAAATTTATGAGTCTGCAAGCTGAGGCCATTTAACTATTTCAGAGCTGTAAATTGCCGCACTAGAGACAGTCAACGCGCTGTACGTGGACACATAGGAATATATGTGTCCTAAGCATTCATCTAGCTGTTTGTGTGTAAAACCTCACTGTTGTAAAGATTAACATGTTTCTCTTACGATGATTCCTACAAGTCTTAATCATGAATCTGAATCATTGTTATGAATATGAAAGAAACAAGCTGTTCTAGGAGCAGTAAGGCTCTTGAAATCTGTTTTGGTATGGATGAGCTTCCTCCAGTGCTGACAAAACAATCCCTGAGGCTTTGTCATGTCCCCCATGACCTCCCTCACTTTTCTGATGCCAGGGCCCAACAGGACACAGACTTAGGCTTCTCTGTCCAGCAACGGATCAGCATGAAAGCTCTGGCCATGTCCCATCTCACAAAGCTGCACTGTCCCTTCAAATGGTGTCAATGCTGATCAGCAGGTCCCTCTCCTACAGGAGGAGCCACATCTGGGCAGATGAGGGTTGCTGAAGGACCTTGTTTCTCAGGTGAAGGCAAGTGTATGCTCTGACTGCGTGCTTGTGCTTAGACCCCAGTATTATGGCTGTCTTCAGCCTCAAAAAGGATTTGAAGGAGCACTAACTAACAGCTGTATGTGACAGAGTTTTCCTTTCTTTCCCAAGAGGAAAATTAAGGAATGTTTGCCCCCATTAACTGCAGCTGCCATGAAGAGTTGTCCCATGATTCACAATACAACCATGGCAGCACTAACCACCCGACCTGGATCTGGGCCCTGCCTCCTCCTGCCTTACACCTTCAGGAGATGATGGGAATGTCTGATGGCAGCCGAAGAGATAATACAGAAGAGCTTGCAGGAAAAGGGGGCTGACAATAAAAGCTGGGCGCACTGCCAGCTTTTGCAGATGTACCGAGTTAATCAGTTTGAAGGAACTTTCCAAACTGTTGGCCAGCTTCATGCACCCAGCCTTTCTGTGCTGGTTTCAGAAGCTGGACTGTCTGTTTGCATGAGTAGACCTGCCAGACCAACTTACAGTAAGCCTTATACCACTGCTGTGGGCCCTCCCCATCGCCAGTCCCCTTGCAGCAAGGGCAAACAAGGGTGTTCAATTAAATCTAAATGTTACCATTTTTAGCTAAGTGCACAATTGTTGATTTGGAAAGTGTGTGCCTGACTTCCATCATTAAGGAGCACTGTGATCAATGTAGCATCAGGCCAGTCATGGCTGTTATGGGAGTGAGAAATGTACCTCTGTGCTCTAGACCTACTTACGTATTCAGGTGTGAAGCGAAGGAAAATGCAGCAGCAAATGCTAATTGCATTGCTTAGGACACGTTCACTCGCAAGGAGCTCCTTCCAGGGCCACTTCAATCACCAAGCTATTTAATGCCAGGCAATTGCTGGTCCTTTCCACTTTAACCCCAGTCAAGACCTCATCCACAATGATGAAATCTGCTGGAATATTTTAGAAACCTCCAGTCGAGCAACACAATGTTGCTGCTCCATCAAACAAGCCACTACTGACTTCTCTTCATAAACCCTTATTGGAATTCTGAAATGAATATAGCACAAAGGTATGACTGCTTGTGGCTCATTGTCTTACAGCTAATATTTTTCCAGCATGTAATCACAGCTTGTGCCATCTGAGTCATCCCAATCTGAAGATGCAAATAAAAAAGGAAAAAAAAAAAACCACAGAATACAGTATTTTTCAAGATTCAATCTTGCTTTCTCTTAGTGTGCTTCAAGTAGACAGTGCTTGGAGAGCCAAGGGCTGTGGTGCCCAGGCAGCATCTTCAAGGCCTAATAACAAAGGCAGCTGCTGGCAGCAGACTCTGATGCAGGGTGGGGGGCAGCATTGGGAAGAGCTGCCCTTGGAGAAGGGGGTGGTTTTGTATGATGTGTAAGCAATCCTTCCCTGAAGAATAACAGCCTGCCCTGGAAAAGCTCATCTTTGTACCTCTCTGTGGAAACCATGTTTTTCAAACCTCAGTCTTGCAGCATCAAGGTAGGTCTCAGAAGACTGCTAATTTTCATTCTGATTGTGCTCAGTACCACAAAAACCATGTTTTGAAGAAACTAGTTGGTATGGCCAAGCTCCCAGCCTGCTAAACAAGACTCATTATCTGTTAGGCAATAAAATGCTGTAGGCTGAAGGGAAACCAGACCCTTTCCTACTGGTAATAAGTTTAGACTCCAGGCTCTTGTTGGTAATGCCAGCACTGGTAGGAGAAACTCCACATCGTTATAAGAGAATTGTAAATTTATCCTACCCAACTCATGCTTTAGTTCCACATTTCCATATGAATTTCTCCAGCTTCCCTGTGAATTATTTTAACTCTTTACATGAAGGCAAGGATCTGCCTTGCCACTTGCAATGCAAGATGTTGCACGGAGACCAATTCAAAGCTTGAATACTTACTCCCAAATTCCCAGGAAAAATAACAATAATTCAGAGTTCAGGTTGAGCACCCTGCAGCTATCTGGAGGCAAAAGTAGCGTTTTTCTGGAAGCTGTAATTATTTCAGACAACCAAGAGAAATCTAGAAAATTCAAGGATGAGTTAAATGTAAAAACAAACCAAGACAGTTCAAGGAGGAAATTGGTGTCAAAACAAGCACATGCAATTGCAGGGAGGCTTCAGGGACACCAGGAAATAGGCACACAGTTACAGCTACCGTGCAGAACTATCCATAGATGTAGATTAAATTGGTATTGAAAGCTCATTTCATTTTTTGTTCTTCTCTTATTACATTATTTTAGAATGAGAAAAAGGAGACTGCCTATCTGTCTGCTGACAGTAACATGCAGGCATACTATGTTAATCTGGCAATAAAGTCATCAGGAACAGTTCCTTGGCTCAAAGCCTCAAGATGTGTATCCTGTGCAAAACTTGCTTACAAGTTTATTTAGTCTAGGATACAGTTATGAATACAGAATGTTTCTAATCTTTTATTTACCTGCTGTTCTGCAGAAATGAAAGAAAACTTCTGCAAAAAGAAAGACACATGGCAGAGAGCCCCAGCTATCAGCACAGGTGTCACCCCCTTTTTGTTACTCATACACAGTAGATCTCCAGAAGGGAATGGTGACCCCACAGCTTACGTTTGATTCCTCAGAAGGAAACCATCTCCTTCTTGGCCTAGTCCTCCCTGAATATCTGAGAATGAAGTAACCTGTGTCACAATAAAGATAATAAAAGCTGCAGGTGGCCCAACACATTTTGAGGTATTAGATTATCTCTTAGCACTGTGCAGGGTCTTTCTGTGTCCATTCTGATCTCCAGAAACTCATTTTTTCCTTGATAGTTCCAAGAAAAGGAACAGTGATGGCTCTGGGACTTAGCCTGAATCTTGTGCTTTTGACTCCTGGCCACAGACTTAACGTGTGATCAGACACAAATCATTCACTCTTCCTGCACCTTGGTTTACCCACAGGTTGGGGATAGAAGTATTTGCTTATACCCTAAGAGCAGGCCAAGGGCCTGGAAGCAGCGGTCTGTCTTTCCACTGGCCAAAGAAATTTACTACCATCAGTCATAAGAGGGTGTTTTCTCTGTACAGTATGTTCAAAGAGAAATAAAAAGGCTGAAAGACAAGATGTAAAGTCAATCTTAAAAGAAAGTTTGGGAAACTGAGAAAACTGTCAAGTGTCGCTCATTTAGCAGTGTCGCTGCCAAGTAAAGTCTTGAGCAATTAGGCTGCAGATTGCTTGAACTTTGCTGGGTGTGAGGGTTACCTCACTTGCCATCAGGCCGAATGGCAGAAGGTTTCCAGCAGGCTGGGTTTGCAGAAGGCTACTCAGGGCAGCCCTCCAGGCCCTCCTGGAGCTAGTGAAGCCTTTAGGTGCTCCCACTATCAACGAGCCACTGAGAACTGAGAGCGCAGAACACAGGGTTCAGAGAGAAAACCAGCTTGTCTGAGTCATCCTTGAGCTCTCCACATGAACCTCCTCGAACGGGAACACTCATTTCTCAGAGCAGCTGCTCCGTGGTGCTTTGTGCCATCTCGGCCTGAGGCAAAGTGCTTTTACAGGGGCTGTGCTCAAAGAGAGGAAATCTAAGGAGTATTAAAATAGTAGTCCTTAAATAGAGAGCGTAGCACTACTTTGACCCTTCAACTGGAGGGGAAAATGCCCGTGATTAACTTGGGAGTCCACAACTCCAGCCAGCGGCGTTCAAGCGCTGTGCAAACAAATCCAAAAGGTAAATGCAGCCTATATTGGAGCTGTGCTCTTCCATGGTTGTGTGGGTGAAGGACTCTGGCAGGGGAACGCAAGGCACCTCAGCAGCTAGGGCTATGCCTCGGGTTATCGCAGGGCCAGGATAAGCCCCTGAGCCCTGTATGGCCCCGTGCGACGCGCTGAACTGCCTCCCCTGACAGAAAGCAGAGATGAATTGCTCATCTGCTTATCGTCCACACTGCAGATGCTTACAAGCGTTTTTACTAAACACTTTAAAAAGAGGGTTATCCCAAGAGTCTATTTATACATTCTCAAACTTCTGAGTATTCAAACATTTCATTAAATCTAAAATTCCCACCACATCAAGTATTGACCTTCTGAAAGGAAAAAGTAATACCACAAGTCATCTTGGTGGTAGAAGTAACATTTAAACACAGTGTGGGTGTTAGCCCAGATCTCTTCCTCCATAAGCCTTCCTTACATCTGGCAATGACTGCACCAAAGTGCAAAGCATTCATAACTCTGAAAGTTGCCAGATTTGAAAAATAAAACATGAAACCACATACTTAATCTCCTGGGTACTGGGGCATGCAATTTCTCTATCTACAAACCCAAAGTTGCCAACATAGTTGCAAAATGCAGTTGTAGTGAGGGGCAGGTAACACAGATCTTATATAAATGATTTTTGCAGGTGAAATGAGAACACTTGGGTAACAAAACCATCACCTTCAACTCTTAAGACGTATGTCCCAATTCTCTGTGATTTTCAGTGAAATGAGGTTGATGATATTGTCCTCAAAAGGAAAAGCTGCTCTTTAAAATCTGGCAATTGGTCTCTGCTCAGGTGAGACTTGGAGGTGATGCAGTATTGAAACCTGATTTCTTACATTTCAGCACTTGTCCCATAGGGCTGCGTGTGAGGCACTAAGGAGGGTATGGAGAGGAAGCTGGCAGCCTGCAACACTCAAAGTGTAGCTAAAAAACTAAGTTTGCTTCAGGAAAGAAAAAATCCTATTGTCCTCAGACTGTCAGAAAGAAAGGGTGACATCTAGGCCAAAACCAGTGTTCCTGAAGAGGAGACTCACTACTGCCCTATAGCTTCCCCGCTCTGGAAACACTGAGCTTGACAAGACTCCATGTTGGGATGCCAGGTGAGTTAACCAACTACATGCTTACAGAAATTTAAAAGAAATCCACGTGGAAAGTGGAAAAAATGGCAACGAGTGACAGAAATACATTAAATGAAAATATTAATGATTAAGTGATCGTCATCCTTCCTTCTGCTTTCTTATAAAGAAACACTGTCCCCGCACAGGATTTGATCTAGTCATTACTCAAATCCATTCCTCCAGACAGGACAACTGGCCAAGATTTCAAGTACATCTCCCCAACGGGACTTGGCCACATGCTCTTCTGGCACAGATGATTGAATTCCAAGCCCTCTTTTAAGCCAAGTGGCCCTCTTTTACGCCAAGGATTTTATTGTGAGAGGATGTACGTTGAAAGCCAGTCATTAAGCCATAAAGAGACTGGCTCATCTGCGAGCTCTCTAGTCTGGAGAACTGTCTGTTCATAGGAGGTTCCTGTTAAAGGATTTGTGTCATCTGGGAGATGATGCTCGTCATTCACTCAGACTACTTTTCTATTCAAGTCATAGATATTCTCACTATTCCTCCACTTTTCCCATTTTAGTAAACCAAACATCTCATTCTTTAACCAAACTCCTATATTAAATGGAATATGTTGGAATTTCCTCAAAGGACAAAACTGTGATATCTCAAAATTCTCAGGCCTTTCTAACTGCAGTTTACATAAGTACAGCTGGAGGGAAAGTCAGCATTTGCAGATCAGTCAAACAGTAGGGAAGTTGGCAGTCTCAGAAATTAATATACAAGATCATGATCTTAGAGAAGGGTAATAGTGAATGCATTTGTCTGTAATGAGTCCATACTGGCTTGTTACTTTGAAGAGAGCCCAGAGAAATTCAGTTGTTCCCTTGTTCAGACTTTTTTGAGGATTCCTGGTAACAGTTGAGATGACAATCTGCATATTTTGCTGGGAAAAGTAAGAATCCAGATTCTGCTAGCAAAAAAAAAAGAGATTTTCTTGTGTCTCTTGAGCTAAGCTAAAGACAATAACAGAACAATATGTAACGTGACAGAAACCCATTTTCACCACAAAACATTACTTCAGCTGAATCACTCAATTCTGAAAACTTGAGTGATCGCTCACCATTAATTGGGGCAAATTATGTTATAGTTTATGACCTCTTCCGTTCATAATCACTTAGAGAAGGAAATTATGAAGGACTGACAATGAAGATGATAGCAAAAGGTTTCAGAGCAATTTGTGAAAAAGAGTGCCCTTTCCTTCTCTTCCCCTCTCTCTGCCTGTGAACAAAATAGTAAATTATCTATCAGTTACTTGAGTCCTTGTTTATAGCTATGCAGCAGTCCCAAAATCATGAAACATGGAAACTTTACAGCACTTTGCCTTAGCCGATGCAATTCTAGCATTGGTCTGCAATGACAGTCTTTCTTTAGATGCCTGGAAAGGATGAAAATGACCTATATGTCAATCTGTAGCATAAATGTCCAGCAAGCCAATGGAGCTCCTAGAAGATTATATTTTCTGTAATGGAAAGCATCTAAAAAAATAATAAAGAGATAGCAAGGACATTGGAAAATCAGGTCAAGGCCAAAGCACCACTTCAGATCCACAGCACTATGTAGAGTATGACGTGTGCACAGGGCCTGTGCTCTCATTTTCAGAAGAAAGATTTGGACCCTTAATGAAATCCAGAAAGTTCTTCAAAATAGAGCAATAACTGCTGCTTATTTTATACGCCCAGAAAAGAAAATATGTTAGGCTCAAAATCAATTTACAATGAGAAAACCTCTTGCAATTTAACTTCATAACCAATTATTCCTTTCATAGTCTATTATCTTTGTAGATTGTTATTCTCTTCCTTTAAATTCCTCACATTATTTTAAAGGCTGTAAGTCAATGCCAATTCAGATGACTGTTGTAAATTCATGCAGCTGAGGAAGACGTATTTCCAAGATGTACTTCTTTATTTTCAAGATATCTTGCTGAAGTTATAAACTGCTTCTCTGGACAGAAAACAGTCTATCAAATCCATCTTTCCACGGTGATCACAAGAGGGGAATGGATTTGATAAGAACTTGCTCATACTTGGCAGTAAAACCTCAAACTTTTGAAGACAAGATAATCTTCAGACCCAGAATCTGGAATAAAACCAGTGTGGGATTTCTAACTCAAATTGAAAATTCAGGATCACTTTGCATTTGTTTAATTCCCATCTCACAAAGTTTTCTTAAATAGGAGGTATTTTTTTCCCAAAGAAAAGCTAAAAGAGCTAAACACGAACCAAGAAGCTTTGGTTACCACCCTGCCTCCTGTTTACCAAGTTACAAATCTTGTCTGAATTCCTCTGCAGTATACAAAGACAACTGCAAGCTAAATAACACACTGCAAGCAAATATATCATTACAAGGCCAAGTCAATATATCATCCATGCATGGAAAGCCCTCTGAAAGAGAGGAAATATCTCAACATGGAGTCATTATTCAGGAGGTAGCATGGAAGGTATAAAGCAGTGAAGAATTTGACCCTCCATGCAGATTTCTGCAGGTTACACAGCTATAAGTGCAAATGGAACAAGCTGGAAATTAGTGGTTGTCAATGTGGCTGTTACTCAGAGAATAATACAAACCCACATTAGTGCAAAGTGGAAAGATGCACGTCTACTTCTGTAGGTGAAAGTAGAAGAATTTCAAAATTCAGAATTTCACAGAGAATCATTTCACTCACATGAGGATGTCTTCACTTCCAAGTGCAGCAAAATATAGATAAGTAAGGCAGCTGCAAAGGTGCTTCAGAAGCACGGAGCTCAGCAGAGCCCTTGCCCAGATTCCAGGCGAGGAAAGGGATTCCCTCCGCCTGCCATGACTTTAGTTCCTTTGTCAGCCCCTCCAGAGCCAGGCATGAGGCAAATTGCCATTGGCAGCAACTGCATAACCACAGGAGCTCCTCCACTGGCCAAAATGCAGTTCCTTGAGCCTCTGTGCTCACTGCAGGAGTTTGGATTTGGAATGGAGATATTCACTTGTTTGGCATGTCTCGGCAGAGGGGTGAAAAAGCAGAATCTGGGCAGCAACGGGTGGCTGCAACCCAGATGATTGTGCCACACACCTTGAATAAGAGGAATAAACTCCTTTCTCAGTCCCCTAATGCTTGACTAGCATTAGCCATGTAGACTTAGAGCTTAGCATGAGGTTAAGCTGGCCTGTGTCCACAGATGCATTTGCTTGGGTTAAGAGAGGCATCCATCTCCCAGCAATGATGCAAACCTTCCCTCTACCAGATTTCTCATCAAAATCAGGCATCTGCAATTCGTTCCCACCCAGAGCAGCAGGTCAAAGTTAACAAAACCTTCAATTAAGCATTTTGCAGCTGTTTTG
This sequence comes from Nothura maculosa, assembly GCA_032353885.1. Lineage (NCBI taxonomy): Eukaryota > Metazoa > Chordata > Aves > Tinamiformes > Tinamidae > Nothura > Nothura maculosa. The sequence continues at coordinate 430,793 of JAUBOD010001105.1, forward strand.
AACTCTCTCAGATTCACCTGATTATAGACCCAGACTTTCAAAGGAGATGCCCTTGTTCCTTAGTGACAGCAATGGGTATCTTAAAGGGTACAGATTTCAAGAAGAAGAGGAGTGATGAGCACCCTCAAAAACTGTTCAGAGGCTCCAGTGGACTAATTCAGAAGCCTCTGTTTCCACCAGAAAATTCATAGCTCAAGGGCTATAGGAGACACAGCCTTCTGCATCTTATCCCTTTTCCATCCTACTTCAGCTCCTATTAAGCCAATAGGTGTTTTCGTCAGTGATTCAAGCAGGTCCTGTTTCCATTAAAATCAATCTTTCAGCACACTTAGGAAGTTCAAAAAGCACTTGGCCATAAATCTGAGGATTTTATCCAGACAATGATGTTGCTTCTGCATGTAGGAAATGCTATAGAGTGACTTAACAGTTATTCTAAAGAGGAATACTACAGGATCTCTGGTGTCAGACACAAAAGTGATGTGTGGAAATAATGTTCATTGTTATTAAAAAGGAAAGTCAGTTCCTAAAATAAGATATATCACACTCCATCATTTCTGTGCCAAGCATTCCTGTATTCTTAACGACTCCGCTAGGAAAAGAGATTAAACAGAATTGTATAGATTGGATTATCGAATGACAAACTCGCTCAACCTGCGCTTCTGAAAGCGTGACCTCCTCGTGTCCCATCTGACATTTCAGCAACCCAAATATCAAACGCATCCAAGACTTACTGAATATAGCACAGGCTTTCCAGTGCAAACTGAGCTTTCTCTTACTGTAAAGCAAGTGGAGGGGAGCTTCTCTATTAGGCTGAAAGAGAAAACCGTGCAGCTGGGCAGAACACAGGCCTTTCCACGTGCCCTGCTGAATGCACTGTCAGCAGCTCAGCCTGTGCATCGGGGATGCTGAAGTGCTGGTTCACATGGGAGTCCTGGGTGGACTGCAGTGGTGCCAGGCAGCCTCATAATTGCCACCACATCAAGAGGAGCACAGTGTTAGCAAAATAAGAAAGAAAAGAAAAAAAATACATTCCCAGTATTAGGAAAACTTGGAATGTGTTTGCTCTCCATTTCCAGCTCCTCTTTCTGCATTGCTGAATAGACATTTAACAGGTCTTTCGCCATCTGGAAGCTGCTTGGTCCCATTTCAGGGCTCTGTCCTCCATTGGGAAAAGAGGATCGCAAAGTCCTGCTTCCTTTGCTATTAGAAGCCATAAATCAAAACAGAAACACTGCAAGGTTTTACATTTTTGGAAACTATTACTTTTTAGTTTCTCTGGAAAAAGTCTAGGCTACAGGTATCAGGAGTCAGTCGCACTTGCTCTTTAATATAGGCTGATGGAAACTGAATTTAATCCAAATCTATGCTTTAAAAAAAAATAAGTCTACCTGTATCTTCAAAAACAGAAGAAGCTCAAACCATCAAGGGATGGTTTGGGAAAGGTTCAGGCTTTTCTTGTCATCTTCACTATTTGTCACCACAGAGCATATGGGAGGAAAGTGCTATGGACAGGGAAATCACTGTTGTAAGCCTGGCTCTGGGGATCCTTCAGTTGGATTTAATGTGGCAGGACAAAATTACCATAGGGTGGAAAAGTGCTGAATCAACAGGAGTCGCTCCGATAGCTCCTTAGCACCGAAAGGTTCACTGTTTCCTAAGTTGTTTTTTCCATTCTTCTAGCCCAAATCCCTTTTGTCATTACACTACTTGCACATGATCTTCATGCTGTCAAGTCCAGAGTAATTAATGGCTGTATCTATCAAGGCAAAGATTAGAAATTCCTCTATCAGCTGTATTCAAGAAATATGAGTGCTGGTCAGCACATTTTTATCTCCTAGTGGCTGCACCTCCCTGGATCATCTCCATGATCTTCCTTTGCAGAAAGTCTGCCTGTAAATCAGGGATAAATGCTCACACTTCATCATTGCACTTCACAAACCTTCCCATCTATTTTCAGATTCTACCTAAAATCCTCCACAGTAAGTTCAAAGAAGTGTCACGAATGCACCAAGGCCTGTTTATTCATCCACAGGCATCATAGGCTGTTTGATAATGGTGAGTGCTCTTCAGAGGGACCAACATTTTCTACATAGGTTTCAGAAACATGTATTTTCATCCCCTGAAGCATCTAAAGATCATGTGAATCTTTCCTATGACATAAATGAAAAACACATATGTACAATCGTATCCAAATATTTCAGCAACTTCCTCAAGCCACCTCAACTAGCAAACCCCCTAGGCAGGGCCTTCATCCCCACACTGGAAAAGTGCATCTTGCGGAATCCGATCCCCTGGCACCAAGTTATTTTGGCTTTCTACATCCTGTATACGGGAGATGGAAACAGCAAAGAGATGCAAGGAACTCCAAAACTGTGTGTCACATTATTTGAAGATGCTGCAATTACGGGTTACAGCACAGATATTGGAATTACTTACTACAAAATTTCATTAAGAAAAAAAACATAGCTTGTTTTCACCAGCTGCAAATAACTGAGGCATCATTTAGAGTACCAAGCTGCCCTGGAAGGCCTTTCAGCCCTTCAGAGCGTTGGGTTTGAACTGCTTCTACAAATCTGTGCCATTCAGGGCTGAAGGGTGTTTGCATAACGTGATCCCAGGAACCAGGCCCCTCAGTGCTTCGCAGCTAAGCAAGGGCCTACACAAGTGCTAAAACAGGAGCTCCTGTAATATCTTTTTATAGGAGTTTCTAAGAATAAGGGCAGTGCCATCTCAGGCAAGCTGCCATCTAGCTCACTCCAGAACTCACCGGTAGCAATTGTTAAGTTCCTGTCAGAGGATTTTAGCATGAATGAATGTTCTATTAATAATCTGTATGCTTTTAAGAAAGATTCTACCCAAGCTTCAAAAGGCCGACAGCTCCACCAACACCAGCATTGCTAAACTGTGAAAAACTGGGCAATTAGTGGAACTTTTATTGAGAGTTAATGTCCTCAGTTAACAACTCCTGACAGATCCCTGAAAACAATTAGAGTTGTTAACATACAAGGCACTAATGAAATTTTCAGTGTGAAGTCACGTGGCGCCCTTGTGTGATGTAGAGATTTTATAAGAAAATATAAACTATTCAGCATTTCATAAACCTGCTAACCAGGACTTCCCAAAATGTCACTGTAGCATCCCAGTTTCTTTGAACAAAAATTTAAAAGGAGTCATATATTTCCCTCTGATGATCTATAACTGTCCAGTTCACTGGAGGTGCCCATTTAAAAGAAGGGAGAGAAAGGGAGAGAAAGAGGAGGAGGAGAGAGGGAAAGCTAAAAGCCAAGCCCTTCTCCCACGGGACTTCTGCTGTCTGGAGGGGTCGTCCAAAGAGGGGCTTTTAGTGCCTGCCTAATTGGCACTGTGCTTGGAGCCCTGCTGTTCCCCGCATCCCGGCCTGGCCCCATCTGCCGCGTTGCTGGGGCCAGAATGGCAGGCGGGAACGCGCCCTGACGGAGCCGGGAGCTGCACGTGACAGCGCAATGACACCAGGCAGGCACACACCATGGAGGCCAAGGGAAAATTCAGGTCTCCCGTGCAATCCCTCTGCTCCCTGTGTCTCTTAGAAGGTAGGAGGAACCCTCCCCATGATGAACAGAGACAGGGTTCAACTGCCCTGGCCATCTTTAGCCCTCTGCTAATTTTCATTTTGTTAGAACGAGTGGTATTTTCCCACTGGTGTCACTGGCTGTTTCAAAGAGATTTTTTAACAAAGTTGTTTTTGTTCTAATTTTGAAAAATCTAGTAACATTGTAAATATCCTTAAAAGAGGACTTCCAAGTGTTGACAGGCTGTCATCTTGATGCTTTCCTGCAAATTTGAAACAGTTGAAATACCTGGAAAAATTAAAAAGTAACTGTTGATTTAGGGGGAAAAAAAAGAATCAATGGAGCAATTTGCATTAGATGCAAAATTAAAATGCACATGGGAAATAAAGCAGAATAACCTGCTCAATTTTGTTCATCACAGGTCATCAAACTAAAATGAGAAAAGCAAACTTGCTCTGTTTTACTAATGTGAGTTACAGAATAAAGAGTGGTCTAGGGCTGCTCCCACAGCAGTTTGGGAGAAATAAGTGTTTTTAGAAGGATTGATTCTTCTGGCAAACTCCTAGTGGAGTGTGGCAAGGAACTATGGAGGTCAGCCCGCATGCACCTTCTGCACCATCAGCCACTGCACCATGTCTTGCCTCTCCTTTCATGACATAACCTGGACATCTCAGAGCAGTGGAACAGGCTGCCCAGGGAGGTTGTGGAGTCTCCTTCTCTGGAGGTCTTCAAAACCCGCCTGGATGC
>JAUBOD010001105.1:442432-456753 GCA_032353885.1 Nothura maculosa
TGTAAAGTCTGACCTTTCGCTCTCTCTATTTTTTTTTTTTTATTTTTTTTTCTCTTTATATCTCCAGGTAATTTAAGCTACTTGCCCCTTGAAGTCCCATGCACTCACTCACTCATTACACAAACCTTTCAACATACAGAGATGGGTCAGTCTTCATAAGAAAACTGTTGCTGCAGTTGTAACACAGATGTGGAGTCAACACATTATGTGCTTTATTGGTTAACATCTTTGATGATTCACAGGGAAGGTTTGGGTTTTTAAACTTAAGTTGTTGATATTTTCATACAGACAGGAACAGATTATGATGCTCTTCTACCAAATATTACAGAACCAATGCTTCTAGTCACCAAGCAGAAAAACAAAATCCAAATCACTGCACTACATGCAGGAGGGAAAACACTATTGACCTTTTTAGTATTTTTCATTTGAAGACCTAAAAGCATTTTGAAAATGCCAAGGAGGGTGAAGAGTCGACAACCATTAAAACCACAGAAGTCATCATACACATTGCAAAGTGATCTGTATCAGTGCCTGATTCTTACAGGTATAGAAAGAAATCTAAAGGGATATATGTCTTTTTTTTCTTCTCCTTTTTGACCACTAGGATGTTCATACCCAAATAACTCTAAAACAGGTCAGTGAAACTCTGCTTTATGTTCGTGGTTTCCAAAGATAGATTTCTTAAGTAAACTACGACTTCTAGTTTCAGAGGCAGCACCATAAGTATAGGTGATGTCCTAAGAATAAACCTCTTCCCAGACGGACAGATACACAACATGCTCCAGAGGAGATCCAAGCTTATTTACAGCCCAACAAGAAACACCTGAAGGCAATCTAGTTGACAACCTCTCTCTCCCAAAGGGCTCCTTAAACATGTTACTGATTTCAGTGGGATTTCCTTCTAGCAAGGAAAAATAAACCAAAGATGTGCACTTATTCCACTCTAAAAGGGTGGTTGGCTTTCTGAGTTAACAATAAACAGTGTTCTTACATTTTATTCCTCTGAAAGACGAAGTGGCCATAACATACCTAGGAGCAACTATGTGAGTTTAGTTCCATCTCTGCCCAATCACGGGGAGCATCTTTTGCACCAGCTTTCCTTTGCAGCCTGCACTTCATATAGAGTTAAACTTCCAATTTCTGCAGGTACATTTTTGCTTCCTGCATAATTAGGGCAGCCCCATTTACTGTTTTTAAGCAACAAAACTTGAACTAAATACTTGCATTTCTTACTAACTTCTTGTGGCTACAGATTGTAGGCATAGCCAGTATTTTTTTGTACCTCAAATTCATTTATAGGGTTCAAAGCCACAAAAGACTCAGTGTTGAAGAAGCAACAGTATCAGCTTGCTTTGCTTACAGCTGTACAGCAAATTCAGGTGGTTGTTCATAACCTGTTTTAGTGAGCTCACAGTTATCAGCACAGCTCAGGGAAGGCAGTGAAAGCACCACTTAGAAACTTATCCAAACAGAAAAAATATCACAACTTGTGTTATAACTGTTGAGTATACACCACCTGCCAAAGTCAAGAGGTATGAAAGTTAGCTAGAGAAAAATGTTTATATATATGGGCACATACGCATATACATAGGTATATGTGTTATGAACGTCTCAGATTAACAGCCTAAATATAGAAGTACAACACTGCTAGCAACTAATGAAGATAATTATTGGAGAGAGACTCTTCCAGGAAAGAGACTTCTCCCCTCGGGCCTGATGGAGGCTGCCCAGCTTGGTTCAGCTGTTGCCTATTTGTGCGGCATTCCCGGAACGCTGTCCCGGCTTCCGCAGCGGAGTGTGCTGGATGTCCACGCTCTGGGTGAAGGAGCCTTCGTATCTGCTGCGTGATTTCCTTCAGCTACTGACTGGTAAAAATGGGGGTGACAGAGTTGGTTGCAGGGGCTGAGTGCTGCTGCGCTTCTATACAGAAAGGAACTACCCTTGCCATTATAAAAGCCAATTTCAATATCCCTAATGCATTCTCTGCAGAGAATGAAGGTCTCCTCCCAGTTTTATAACAGATTTGCTCACAGTCTGCACTTGGATATGAATCTCCAAACTAGAGCTGCTCCTTAGGACCCTAACAGTCCCCAAGGCAGTGAGGGGGCACTAAGCAGCTCTCTGTCACCCAAACATGGTCTGGACACTGACTGGTGGGCTGTTGCTCATCATCTGAACCAGGCAATACAGCAGCTATTGAGCTTGGAGGAATTGTGATCAGAAACTTTGCATCTAACAGCATTTTAATTTGTTTCTATTATATACAGTAATCATGTTCCATAGTACAGGGAGTTGGTTGCATGCTGTTTCCCTCTAAATAATCCAGTTTAAATTTCTATGAAAGGGCATAAGAAATCTCACAATCACCTCTACAGATTTCTTCCCATGCCCTTAATATGTTTTTTTAGCATTTTTTTATTTGGAAATAGAAACACTCGTCAAACCTCATCTTATTTAATTAAGCCCTGAGGAAGACAGATATAGCAGAAACTGGCTGATAGTCATCTGCCTTCCAAATAAGAACTACTCGCAGATAGAGGAAAGCTGTTTGAGTGCCTGGGCAAGATACATGAGGCAATGCTTGCACTTCTTTGTACCCAGATTTGTACTCCGATTCTGGGCTTTTTAGGACTTTTTTTCAAGTCTGTTTATGAATTCTGCTATTGATTTGTGTACTCTAAGGCCTTTCTATTATTTAGCATGTTTTAAAAGCACCCTGAAATGCTACAGAGTAAAACATAAGGCAGTAGGGAACTGAATTGGAGGGAGAAGAAAAGCTGTGTTCCCACCAGGTCAAGTGCATTTTCCCAGAACCTGTCCGGATGAGGCCACCCAGGCTCCTGCCCTGAGCAGAGTTAGCTCAAGCTCCCTCTGAGGATCCAAACCGAGACTCCAAAGCGCAGACCAGGGCTGGGTGCAGCTGCTCTGAGGTGAAGCTCACCCAGACTAAAGGGCTTTTTAGACTCCTGCAGGTGAGAAGTCCCTGTGAGAAGGTTAGCAAATCCTGAGATCTCCTTGCTGGGGCAGAGGGTCACTGTTTGCCACGGCTCTCCCCTGCATGGCACAGCCTTGCCTGGAGAGTCAAAGCACACGAAATGGAGAGCTGTGCGGCGCTGGGAGCGACGGTGCCAAAGCCTCTGCCCTCCTGTATTTTTCCTCATTACCTATAAGATGACACTCTAATTACCTCAGAGGTGTTCCTCAAAGCACTCATTTATAAGCAGGGAGCAGCGGAGATTTTCTTCAAGCACACAAGGACATGCACTGACAAACAAGCACAAAACCAGCCATGCCCAGGAAAACACGTCCTGCAGTTCGCTGGGAGACACCTGGTGCCAGTCTGTGTCATGGGCTCACCAGGATGGGGACTCCACTCTGCTCATCAGCACCCAGCGGTGCTGCCTTTGACACCTTTGGTAAGGTGGTCCCTTCTGGACCTAAACCAATGCCAAGAGTGGAAGGCATCAAACATAACTCATTCTGACTGCAGACCGACACATAACGGGGAAAATGCTCAAGAACTGAATATTTCATATCTTGCTAACTTGCTGTTCAAATCTGGCAATAGAGGGTCCTTTGAAGCATACTGGTAACCTCCACCTGAGGCTGCAGCAGAGTGTCTCATTCCTCAAACGGTACAGTTCTACAATGGATGACACCAGGCAGGATTTTCCAAAAATGAAATAAACTAGAAAAAATGAAAAAGATGAAAGGTCAATAAAACCTCTTCTGAAGTATCCATCAAGTGATGGATCCTGTCATGGAAAGGTTATATTCTTCTAAGAGAATCATGGGACTGAAACATTTTGTCTGTAAAGCCAGAAGGAAGCTGCAAACAACTCTCAAACTGCAGAACAGTCCTCCATGTCCAGCCATCAGGGGTGAGAAGACAATAAATTCCCCTTGAATCCCATTCACAAGTCTGTGTGCATCAGACTAAATCTGTCTGATAACACTGCCAGCATCATCAACAGATAGACCCCATCAGCTGTCCAGCTTCTCAACATCCTCAGCAGGAGAGGCTGCAAATCCACGTGGGTTTAGCCAGGGACTCTCTTTGGTGGCAGAATTATGTGACAGGAAAAGCCCTGCACAATTAAGTGGATTAAGTGGTGGAACTACAAATTGGGTAGTACTTCAAAGACATCCTTAGAAAATCAAACCACCTCAGCACACTGCCTGTCTGCCATCTCCACCAGTGTATCTTTAAATAAACCTAATGAAAAACTACTGTTCACCTTGAAATCTGCATGGAAATAACTCTAGCTTTAGAGTGGAGCTGTCAAAAACAAGCAGGTCTATTCTTGTCCTTTTATAGCCAAGCCTAGAAGAAAAGTTTCCCTCAGCTTCAACACAGGAAAGTTGCATCAACATCACATGTTGTGGAAAATCCAAAGTTAACACTTGAGTTGTGGATTTGGTCAGTCAATAAGAAATAGCTACTCAAAAACATCTCCAAGCACAACATATGAAAACCATAATAAGTGGGTTCAATGTTCACCTAGAGCCCCAGCTTTCAGGGATGTGGACAACTGTCCTTCCTCTCCAAATTTGCCCACTACTGACTCTTGACTCATAAGATATTTTATCTGTTTTGGCTCCTTGTGCTCAGGGAAAACATTATTTTCTATTTAAAACATAACTGGAATTTTAAAGAAAAAACAAGCGAAGTGCAATCGCATCCTAATCCATGGCAGCATCTCCAGCTCCTTGAATTGTGCTCAGGGCTCTCAGGCTCCCCCAGGTTCAGACGCTTGCAGGCATTCAACATTTCCCTGGAAATGCTTTTTAGCAAACATAACTACTGCCTTGAAGACAAAACTGTCCAAAATGTGGATGCTTTGGGAGGTGTGGGTATAGCTTTTCCTTATGGCCTTACAAAGACATACAAGAATATCTCAAGGCCCCAAAAACCACCACGAAACACAAATCCTGTTGTGTATTGTGTAGCACCTCCACCCTGCACAGAGGCAGGGAGAAAGAGGAAGGAACACACAGCAGAAAAGGACAGGGAATAGCAGAATACCTGCCTACATCCCTGAAAAAGGGAGGAAGAGCGAGTCCCTTGGGCTGGATTTGTGCAGTTCTCAGCAGGTCAGACTGCAGAAACACACTCGAGCTGTAGCAAACACTATTGCCACAGACCCCAGAACCCAAGCCCAGGGCACTGAATGAAAATCTCGGCATTTAAATTAAGCATGAAAGTGCAAAAGTACAAATCTCCTCTGCCATAATGCATGGCAGCACAATCTATCTGCATACTCATGCATCAATTAAAACCAGACACTTCCAAGTGTATCAACCAGGTGGAAAATATGCCTGCATTGCCTGTATTCCTCTGAAAAGAACACCCCGTACACCCTTAAATAAGGTTCACTTAGTCATTTTAAGAAATATAATCTTTAAAATCCTGCTCTAGCCTTTGATCTCCAGTCACCAGCACAAAAGGCATTTGGAGTACTGCTCAGGCTTAATTAGCTTGCTCCTTTTTTATACATGACCTCAGTCACACTCTAATTAATCCATTTATAGTTAAAAATCTATCAGTCAAATCCAATGCTTCATTCTTCAGACAACTTCAGAAATGGAGCCAGTCCTCCTAATTCACTGCATTTCTACTAACATTCACCCCTCCCCTAGACAGCCCCTTTTGCTAGCCGAGGAAATCAAAATACACATATAAAATATATATCTTGAAGGAATACTTGGGCTTGGATCACTCAAAAAATTGAGTTCCTTGGCAAAAATGAAAATTTGAGCCCTATTATGAAGGAAAAAAAAAAGAGAAATATGAGAAGCTGAGCTCCACCTCCAGCATTGCATAGAGCCACTGCTGCACATAATGCAACGAACTGTCAAGAGATTTAATTAGGGTACAAATCCAGCGATTTAAGAATTTTCTCTCCTTAAAACATTCTTAGGGATTTGCTCAAAATTAGAGGATGGTTTAAACATTAAAGAGGTTTTCTTCCCTTTTAATGAGATCTGCTGCATAGTAGAAAATGAGACTTTATTTATCTAAATATCACATGAAGGACTGAATAATTTAATAACATCTCTCAACTAAATCCAAGCCAATATATTTACACATTTTTATTTTGCATGTTAAATCCTTATTTTATATTTGACTTCCCAATATATAAACAAATCTTAGTTCTACACCCCTCAGAAGCAAATAATTAGAATTCTGTACTTAAAATTTACTGCTATCCTTGCTACCATAAAAAGGCTTTCAGATTATACTTACATTTAGCATAGAAATCCTACTAGAGTTACTGGCTATATTTCCCAGGAATATTTATAGATCTGAAATTTTTGTTGCTTATTTGTTCCTAAAAACAACAGCAGCAACAACAACAAAAAAATCAATTCCTGCCTATTTCATGTCAAAAATAGCACTGGGACTGTTGTCAAATATCACTCAGCTCAACGTTAGGGGTCTAGGAATGCTTGCACATGGATTCAGTTATGCATAGAATTTCATGGAACAACTGAATATTTCAGTTTTTAGAAAGTAATCCTCAAGTATTGAACACTAAATATGAGCACATCCATGTCCTTTTGATATTGCTTCAGCTACCAGGGCCAGACTCTGCCTCCCTTATCAATACTGCTGCAATAGATGACCCAAGAACAAAGCATTATCTGATTACAGCACGAGCGATACAGCTGGGATTTTAATCAGTCTCCAGCACACTGCAAAAACAAAATGCTCCTAAGCCCGGAGAGATGCTACATGGGCACAAACCTGGACCTAACACCCACCAAAGTGAAGCAGCTGGACGCTGGGCTGTGAAAATGGATTAGGCTCCTGGACAGAGTTGTTAAAAAGAAGTGTTCTTTAAAAAAAGATATAAAAGTTAAATCATTGACTTGGAAGTCACTCCAGGAGACAGATACCAGCAATCAGAATTCCTTAAGACATGAAGCAGCTTGTACAGAAGTTTCTTCTGCAGAGAGACTTCATTTCAGAAATCATCAGAGAATTTTGCATTACTAGTTTATTCAGTTTAATTTAGTTCAATAAAAATCTAATGAGTTCATTCAGAATTAAGAAAACATCTCAATATTCAAAAAATCTATTCTAATATGTGAAAGAAGAAAAGATTGGGGAAAGCTGGGGTCCAAATATTCTAAAGAACAGGTTGATCAAAATATTCAGTCTAGTTTATTATCTAGAAACAAAACCAAAAAACCCCACATATTTTTCAATAGAAACATGCTTAATATTTTAAAATTGTCAATGTATGCAGCACAAATAAAATAACTATTTCTCTAATACAAAAACAACATTACCGGGCATGTTTTCTGCATTTTAACTGAATTCCAATTTGCATATATAGCAAGTTTGTTACAAATAAAAAGCTGAAAAATAAGTGATTATTTTCTAAGTGAGTAAAGTCTAAAAGAATATAAAAAAGAAACGTGGAGATATAGAATCACTTACGCTTGTGCATAGTGTATCCTCTTGATTGCAAGAAGTGTCAAATTTGGTGTAAAAGCTATGCATTAGGCAAAGCATCCAGGCCTAACATTTACTAAATAATACCCTCTGAGACCAAAACTCACTTATGAAAACATCCAAAATGCAAAGTTATAGACAAGGCCACGTCCGAGGGCAGCGGCAGAGCCTGGCTGCGTGCGCTGGTGTGGCTGCGGGAGGGATCAATCGCCTGTTAGGAAGGGCAGAGCCCCGATGGCCACAAGCGCCGTGTCGCGGTGCTGGGGTGGCCTCTCCGTGCCCGCGACTCAGGGGCCTCGCGTGAGCACAACAAATGGCAGCTGCATTTGTGCACAGCTGGCAGGGCACTCACCACTCCTCCTTAACCAAGAAGCACCTGCTTACATTAATATTTATTAAGGCCTTCCCTAATGGCACTGACCTGTCTGTGAGCTTCTACTTCCACGCACAGTTGCCTCATAAGAGCGTGGCGTGATATGAATCAACCCCCATTTGCAGTGTCTGCTTCACTGGTGCGCTGCAGCTAGAGGCACCTCCGGAGGTTTCCACCCCAAGGAGCGTTTCCTCTGTGACTGCAAACAGCCTATGGCCAGGCATGAAGTGCAGGAACACAGAGCTGCTGGCCCTCACTGCTCCCTCCCAGCAGGGTGGGGACCACCAAGTCAAAGAGACTCCTTGATGAGGCAAAGGAGGCAATGAAAAATGAGCAATGAAAATCAGCTGGGTTGTGAAGATAAACTTTACAGCAAAAGCAGTAAAGCCCTAAGGCACTCTTTGCAGTCTCTGGAATGTATTCAGTGCGGGGTTTAATCACCGTTTTTTTCCAGTCCTCACTAGCACTTTGTAGCATCTTAACTCTTCATCTCTCATAGACCATTCACTTTGTGCAGGACTTGGAAAGACATTTGAGCAACAACCACAGGAGTGATAAAACCTGAGTGAAAACACTGAGTGATTTTTCTTTGGCTGGATGCAAAAGGCTTTGCCTAGTATCAAATGAGCGAACAGTGAAATAAGGTTATCAAGGGAGCAATACATCAGGTTTGACAGACATGTCCAAAAAAGTCAGATGCATCACTCTAGAAGTGACTGTAATGAGTTAACACTCTGCAAGGACACAGCAGTCTCTAAAGATAAGACACACAGGAGTAAGAAAGAAATGGGATCCTAGTGATACCAAAAGCAGCATCAGAGCTACAAGTGAAACCACCTCAGACAAGCGAAGGCAAGTGGTCAAGTAGAAGACTATCCTTCCTCTGCCTGCCCTGCAAAAAAAGCTAATAAACATCCTCTTCAAAAAGAGCACACTTGCATATAAGATAAAGTGTAAGTAGTGGGAATGCAGTTAACCATATTAATCAGCACAGTATTGGCATTTAGATCTTTAAAAAATGGACATTCTTGGGACATTAGTAAGGAGCTGACACCTTCCCATTAGCATAGTAGAGTCTCTGGCTAAACTGAAAATGAGGCCACGTTATCTGTAGTTCACCACTGGCTCCAGCTTCTCATAGCTTGCTTTTCATTTTCATCGAGCCTACTTCATTACTCTGTCCTTGATGCAAATTAAAATAAAGTCATCAGTCTCCAGACAGATATACAATTTTTGTTAGGAAGGCAATGAACCCTGCTCCTGTTCTGCAAACAATTATGCAGTAAGCGGTCTAATTTCCTACAGATGGCTTAATGAGGTTGCATATGTGTAAAAAGTTACCCAGAGGCGCATTTGCAGTAGAAAGGCCATGGTTATCGCTGAGCTGCAGGGCATTCCAGAGCCCCAGATGAATACTGTTGCTGAGCTCAAGAGCAATGCTACAAATTCATCATTACATTACATATTTCATCATCAGTCTTTAGTAGTTACACTTGTTGCTAATATTTTTAATGATGAAACTCCATTGAGAAGGAAGAACTTCCTGCACAGTGCTGTGGTGGAGACAGCAGCACGGGCAGCCAACCTGCAGCTCTCTGGCTGCCCCAGGGTCTCCATGGAGCTCACACACCAGGACACAACCAAGGACACCAGCACGGTCCAGACCTGGAGGTAACATGCAGGCAAGGTGCCGCTTTGATGGGCTGCGAGCCCGAGCACATCTGTGTAACAGGAACGAGACCAGTGCTCGTGGGGGAAGCCCCAGCATCTCCTTAAACCCCTGTCTGTTCCTCCAGGCCACAGCACATACAGGAACATGTCAGTGCCCAGCTAGGGCAGCCTATAAACAACCATTCAGGTCTTCCCACGACTAGAGTGGGATGTGTGCAGGACCAAGTCCAGCATGATCATTCCTACAGCTCCTCAGGACACAAGTCACTGACAGCTCTCAGTAGGTTTCTCCTGATTTCAAGGTCCAAACATACCTGGTTTGCTGCAGTTCTTGGTTTCCATCTTGCTTTCCAACTCTCCTATCTATATATTTTTATCCAATTCCCAATTCGAAATTGGATGAGAATGCACTTCCTTATCTTTAACATGTCTCCCCTGGTTGGTTCTTTAACATGAAGAAGCATCTCACGGGGCATGGGAAACAGGAATCTTCAAGATCAGGAATCTTCAAAATACGCACACCCACCCCCACAAACCTCTCCAACCACCACCAACAGAAAACACAGCATTTCCCTTCTCAGAAGAGGTGATGATGTTCAGGAACAGAGGCAGGAATAGTGCTTAGAACATATACAGTCTAATAATTCTTCCATTTTGGGACCTAATATTCCTAGGACTATTGCACTACCAGAAGGCAGGAAGGCTCCCTCCCTCCTTTTCTCAAAGGGCAGCTAAAGAGGCTGGAAGGCCTCTTAGGGCAGAGACTGTACCCGCTGTACAAGACAGATGGACATAGAGGCAGAAACACACAAAAAATCCTAAACAGGAGACAGAAGAGATATAGGAAGTGCTGTAACTTTTGAGCCTGCAATAAAGTTGTACTGAAAATACCTTGAGAAGATGGAGCTGCAAGAGACTGGTTTGACAAGTCCAAAATTAGTAAAGAAAAAATAAGAATAAGAAATATAATATATACATAAATACAGATAAATTCCTCTATGTAGAACAAATAGATTTCCTGGTAGGTTCAGAGCCAGCACTGCTGTCAAAATAATTAGCAATCAGAGAAGCAGAACCCATGGTATGTTATTGAGACCAGAAACACCCACTCAGGGACAACTGCTACCCGGGGTTATACCTCATTAACCCTAGTTAAGCCAAGGGGAATTACATGCTACAAACCAGAGCAGAATTTGGCTTTAGATTTATCACTTGTTTATATAACCAGATTAAACAGAGCCCTTTTCTACTTCCAGACACCCTTACTGACCACTATGGGATACGGGTGGGAAAATACTAATAAAATTGCTCCATTTTGTATTTGCATAGCACTTTGCAGTCCCAGCCAGGCTAGTCAAAGCTCAGATCAGCCAACTCCCATTTCCCTGGATACCTCACGGGACATCATAGGGTGAAGCCGGCCGCTGAGCAAGTGCCACTTCCTCCTGCTTCCTCATGGAAACTGGAGTAGAGGCTTTGCCCATGACAGGAACATTTGGTTGAATTCAGATTCACACACTATATTTGATGATCAAACTGAACACAGGCAGAAAGGAAGCTTTTTGCTATTAAGTGAACAGTGCCTGGCACAATTTTGGCTTGGGCTCAGTAGCATTTTCCTAAACAAATTCCAAGCATGCTAGTACAGACTGGGGCCCACTTCTGATGGGCAATGTTCACATATCCACCCTGGTTTGAAGGCTAAACCCGTGTATCTGCACCGGCCTAGGCTGTCCATGCCAGATGGTCTCACTGCTAGAACAGACACGAGCACACACAACTTGCCAGTACAGATGTACTGCAGAGCCTAAGTTGAGTGGCTTTTGCGACAGGCCAGTTATTAATTAGCTTTATGTTGAGGATGGGAATTCATTCTCCTTCCCACCGTGAGTGGGAAAGGAGGCATCTGTCCTGTGGGGGGCAAGCCCGGGCCTCCCCTGACACTCCAAGCCCCACCTCAAAGGCTGCAGCCCTGGGAATGAGCTGTGCCAAGGCACAGCACACACGAGGAGGACAACCTGAGGAGGAAAAAGGGATCTGGGATTAAATGACCTATAGTTTCTCTTCCTTCGGAGCTCCAGTGAACAGCATTTCTAAGGTAGAGTGCTGTCCATCCCTGAGCACTATGCAAACACCGACTCACGGACGAGTAGAGTCGATCAATCTGCCGCAGCTGAGCGCTTCCAAGTCCACTCTCGCCACTTGGGAATTCGTAACACTTGAGCTCTGGGATGTAAAACAAACAGCAATCGCCTTTGTACACTGCGATGGAGGCAGCGTGTTAAAATCAAGGCAGACAAGAGAGGCTGCTTGACCTGGGGATTTCATTGGAAGCCCAAATTGTCTTGCAGGGTTTCAAGTTTTATTCTTGCTAGCTTACAAATTTACTGCTTTTATTTGAATGGAAAATTCATGAGCTCAAATATCAACAAGTAATGTTCAATTTCCTCCTGGCATTTTGACCCTCTCAACAAGAGGGAATTAACTCTTGAGGAGACAGCTAAGTGAGTTTGCAAAGAATAAACACATTAAAAGGCTCCTAGACTTTAGTTAGGACAAGGCTCTGTGCTGGGGAGTTCTCCTCCAGCCCAGACACGGGAGATACTCCTCAGTGGAAGAGCAGGGAGCAAATACTGACTTTTGAAAAAAAAAAACTCACAAAAATAGGGCTCACCTACAACTCAAGGAATTGCTGATGTTACAAGTCAACAGCTTCCAGCTCACTGCCAAGCTAGGCAGGGATTTTCAGGCAACTGCATGAGCTCCAGTGTTGTGCAAGGAGTCACTTCCCCAGTTGTCACCACCTTTGCATGCTCATCCCACAGCAGCTTTTCAGTTTTCTTGCCAGTACAGATACACGGGGTGTCCTGTGTGGACACACAATCACTAATGCTAAGAAGTGAAAGGGAAGTGACTCTGAACTCCTCCAAGACACCAGGAGCACTGCCACATGTTGGTTTTCACTCTCTGCAAGAGATAATGTGGCACGAGAGTGAAGGACAGATGGTCCTTCCCTGGTGGGAAGTTCTACCAGCACCTTCTCACCGCTGCGGCCAGCCTGCTACACTGCAGAGCTCGCACAGTCTAAATACCACAGGATGGTTCTGCCTGGCAATAAATTAAGCCAAAGGCAATCTTTTAAAAAGCCATGATTATATAAGGGTGTTCTTGCTCATTATACTGAAGGACGGAAAATACAGCACGCACCACATTGTGTAATTCAGAATTGATTTCCTATGGTGACACATTTTACAGAGGCTCTGCTATTCCCCACCGCGGCTCTGGCACGCGCCAGCCCAGGCTGTTTTGCGACTCCTCTTCCCTTTCATCTCCTCCTGTTTGCCCAGCGCAGGAGGATATTTCAGCTTAATGGCTTCATCTTCCCTGCACATCAAAAGCCAAGCAAACAAGGAGTGCTGCTCCTTTGCTGGCAGCTCTCCATCACGTTTTAAAGCTCTTCCTTGAATCAAAACTGCACATCACTCATTTAATTTTGCTACTCATCAAGGAAGAGCCGGTTGCTAACAGCCAAAAGAGCCACTTGTGAGACATGCCAGCTCCTGGTCTCATCCTGCCAGGCGTTCCGTGCTCTCGGTGCCCACGGACACTCTGCTTCCTACATGGATCTGAACCATGCAGGATGGGGCCCTCATAGAGGCTCAGATAGTGTATCTGCTTTGAACACTTTGTTGAAACCCTGCCAGCACATCCTGAGCTTTTCAGTTTAGCTTTTTGGGTTTATTTAGATCTTACACTTTCAGCTACCTCAAAAGCTGTAATGCTTAGGTGCAGATGCTGCTAAATAGGTGTGTATATTCCTCAAATCTCTTTTCTGCCAGCACTGCCTGGCACCCTCAGCTGCAAACTCAACATGAAGGACAAAGGATGAAAATTCAACTGCCCACCTGTGATCTGCTGGATGGGGTCCCTGACATCAACTCGTACCCACACTACCTCACAGGGAGACCTTGCAGGTACCAAGCTGATGCTACACACAGTCATGTTCACGGCTACCTTAGAAGGTATCTTCAGCCACTGCTAAATGAAAAGTAAAGCCCAGGAGACAGTACTTCCTATGGAAATGAAATGCATCATGCTCCCTATGGAAAGCAGCTGTAGTACGATGACTTGCTACACATTGTGCTAAGATCTGCCACATGAAGCAAACGGCTAAGGAGTCACGGGATGGTGAACCATCTTTGCTCACTCTGAAGCCCAACTTCATGGAGAGAAGAAGGCCAGGAGCATAATTCAGGTGGCCTTGCAACATGACTGCCCTTGCTCTAGCTGGCCCCAAGGCTCGCTGCGGGATGTCAGGTACACGGTCAGGCTCTCCTGAGTGCTCCGGAAGGGAGCAGGGGCACTTCCAGCTTGACCTTTGGGTCCTTGCAGGGGAAGGTCTCCTGGGCTGGACGTGGGGCTTGGGGAGCACCCTCACGCTGCCAGGACATGCCTGAGGGTCTCCTGCAGCCACCTGCTTTACCTGCAGATGCTGTGAAGAAGCTGCAATTCCCTATCTGCCAGCTTGCAGAAAACATGAGAAATTCAAGAAATAAATGCTCGGAGTTCACAAGAAGACTTCCTATCCGCAAGAAAGAAACTTGGCGTTTGGGCCAGGGCAGCAGAGGGAAACAAACGTGCAGGAGCGTGGCCCTGTGGGGCTCTGGCTCTGGAGCTGCAGCGCCCGCCCCGCTCCCCTTTGTCCTCCCAAAGAGCAGCTCACAGCGCTGCAGGAACGGCCCTTCCCAAGTCCAGCTCATGCAAATTGCAAACACACAAAGGAGCCTGTTAGATGGAATGGGCAAGAGCAGCAGC
>JAUBOD010001105.1:498750-513579 GCA_032353885.1 Nothura maculosa
CATCTGGTCCAACCTTCCCGCTCCAGCAGGCACCTAGAGCAGGTGGCACAGGGTGGCATCCAGGCGGGTTTTGAAGATCTCCAGACAAGGAGACTCCACAACCTCCCTGGGCAGCCTGTTCCACTGCTCTGTCACCGAGATAGTAAGAGCCACTCCAGTAGTGATACTTGCTCAGGAATTGGAAGCTTCCCATAAAGTAAAACAAAACAAAGGGTTATGTTCCCTCTTAGAGGGATACTGAGATCCCGTTCAGTGCCACATTCCCTGCCAATGCAGGGCTGTTCAGAGGACGTGGTGGCGCTCGGTCTAGCACTCTCCCATACAAAGAACCTTTTTTTAGCACGGGGGGACAGAAGGAAACAGCAGGGAATGGAACAGACAGGGCAAGAAATCCTTTGAGGAAGGGAAAATGTCATTACCAACCCTTAGAAGGGGAGAAAGAAGGGCTGATGTATAACGAATGCCCATCTAGTGCTCACAAGGAGCAAAGCTGTTATTCCTAAGCTCAACAGTTATTGCTTTCCATAAAGTTTTTCCATTTTTGCCAAGTTCTGCTTGCAGTTAAATCCCCCCTGCAGTTAAATCCCCCTCAGCCCTAGTGATATCAACGAGTTTACATAAGTTTAACTCAGAACAGGATTTTTCCCCTACTGATAATGTCTCTGCTCAAGTATCTAAATGAAACACTGCTCTGCTCTAACCAAGAGAGCCTTGGGGAGCGGCACTGCGTATCCTGCACTTGTTCTGCCTGGGAAATTTGATTGATTTCAATGGTGACTTCACGGGTAGAACATACCAGGAGTTGGCCACAGGAATCTCAGCAAAAGACCACAGAGGAGAACGCTGCTCTCCATCTTCAACTCAAATCGGATACATATCAAATCAATATTACACTGTTACATTCCAGAGGAGTTAAATTAGTATAAATTAGAATGTGTCGAACGCTGTTCAGCTGCACGCAGAATGTAATAAACCCCAGGCTGATTGGTAATCTGTCATACTGACCTCAAAATTTGAAACATGAAATTGAAAACACCTTTACCTATACTTCACCTACAACCATCACCAAACTTCATCAACTTGCTAATGAATTTTTAGGCTGTATGCTGTGTCATCTCATGCTGCTTTGACAATTATTCATATTCTATGCTTCTAAAATACCACTGTACACAAGTATTCCTCATGCAAATCCCAGGTAATCCAACGAGAATCCTTTTATCAAGTGCAAGGAGTTCCCAGGTACAGCTTCCACTACTACAGCTTTCAAGCAGCATTATATAGATACCCTGCTTTATTCCTGTATTTTCATGGAATATTGCCAAGTTCCCTTTTATACCTGCAACATTTTGTAGTGAGATCATTTTGATGGCTTTTATCTGAAAGAAATAATGGATCAGGTACTTGCATGTCCCACAGTAATACACAGGCACATTCCAGTTCTGTGAACCCTGCTCCTGGAGAAAAAGAAAAACTCACACCCATCATTGCAGCTTCTGACTACCAGCGATGGGTAGCAGTTGTTTTGCTTCCACTGTGAGCATTCTTCTCTGCCTTAAATGCATTTTTTATATTTAGTTCCCTGAGGATCCTTTCACTTAACCTTAGTAGGGCTGTGTCATCATGTCAAAAATGCAAATGTTTTGGCAGATCATAAAATGTCATCTAACTGCCATAAAAAAGAACTACTAGTAACATGGAGATTAAAATGATTTAGACTGATTTCCATTGCAGTTCAAAATAATGGACCAGTTCTACCCAGGGATTAAAATTTAGCATATTTCCTAATTGACTTGG
This sequence comes from Nothura maculosa, assembly GCA_032353885.1. NCBI lineage: Eukaryota > Metazoa > Chordata > Aves > Tinamiformes > Tinamidae > Nothura > Nothura maculosa. Next base: position 500,545 of record JAUBOD010001105.1, read on the forward strand.
AAACTACATCACGTTGAAATTGCAACCCTATGTGTTAGAGATGAACTTTTACCCCAGAGAGCATGAGGATGCATATAATGTATAACAGTATCATGTCAGCACCGATGCCAAGCAAATATACATAATTTTACTATTATACAACAAATATTAAAGCTATAAGATCAGCATTAATTCTTTAACCTTTCCATCCAAATTATGCTGTGGAGAATATAAAGAGTTGAGATTCCTCAGCTGTGGAGATGGGTCATCTTGGAGCTCACAATGGGGCATATTTTTCTTTCCCTTTCAATGCAAGGCCAGACAATAGCCACACCGATACAACCCTGCTACACACAGGGAGATGCTCAACCAATTCCAAGCCCTTGGTTCTTACAGCTGAAGGTCTTGCTGAGATGGAACAATTTGGTTCACTGCTTCTGATATTTCCATATGCCAAGATCTAGGTATGTATTTTCCAACTAAAAAGGCTTATTCCAGATATAAGTTATCAGGAATGTGGAGAAGCCAAGTTTCTGGAGGAAAAATGCTGTGAAAGCTTTTGCTGCTATGGACCACCAGGAGTCTTATAAACAAGTATCTACCATTAAGGTGGAGTTCTTAGAAATCCTAAGATGAGCAATGCGTTCAGAGGTGGTTACCAAGCAAGCCCTGCCACAGACCCGAGCACCAAGAGCAGGGGTTGTCTCAGCAGCAAGAGCAGGGAACAGAGAGATTGAGCACATCTATGGGAAGCAGCAATGCTTCCTGTAGGACATGATCACAAAAGAAATGAGGCCAGGCAAGTCATTTTGAGAATATTTTTTTTCCAAACAAATGAGAATGACAACATTGTGGTTCATGTTAATTTATGGTCTGAATATTAAATTGCATATTATCATTCATATTTCAGAAATACCCACACATATGAATCAGCTATAGGGCACACTATTCCAGAAAGCCTGCAGCCTGAAAATGCAACAAAGGGATACATGAAAGGTAGGCAGAAAACAGGGGGCTGTGACACAAAGTTTAAGAGATTGGCCCACTGTCCAACAACGCATTTGTGGCAGGGACAACAACTGAACATGAATTTTCTAGCATGTATTATAAACACATCGTGACTCTTCCTCCAAAATCTTACATCTCTACTCTAACTTACAAATTAAGTTCAAGTTTATGCCAAATTGCAACAGCTGGAGAAAAAATAGTGGTCCCTAGCTGCTACAAAAGTTTATGTGATAAATCTGAGAGGACTAAGTGGTTTATTTTTCAAGATGTCAATAGCTTTCTTGTTTACTCCCTTGTCTTCCTGATCTTTAACACCTCCTAAATCATCCATAAGGGCTGGTTCAATTCTTTATCATTATTTGCATTCAAGAGTGCTTATCCAAACAGTATTTTGGGTTAACATGCAATTTGGATTAGACTAGCATTCCAAATCTAACATTTATCTTGGTTATTTTAAGCTAACTGTACCCACAGGCTCCAAATCACCATTTTGGAAACGACTCTGAACACAATATATTAAGAGACCCATAATTAATTAGGAAGTTTTAAAGGATGATCCAATTTAGGGCCCGATTCAGCAAACAAAATATATTTAGCATGAGCAACACTATGGAAAACATGCAAAGTAGTTATACAAATCACATAGCACTACATATGTGCTGAGAGCACCTCACTGAAACAGGGCCTAATTCAAAAGTCTCATGTTCTCCTTAATGGAGTGCACTTCAGATGCCTGGCATGTTGTGGTTTCCCTTACTCTGCTAGGGTAAATGGTCTGCACACAGGGCCAAGAGCCAGGAATTCCTACTTTCTTAATCTCATTTTGAAACTGTCTTTCTGTGTTTTGGACGACTCAACCAACACAACTGCATCCCAGATTATCACCTGAGAAATGCATAAAAAGCTTCTACTCAACAACCTCATTCACAGAGCTACAATTAGGATCAGGTATTAACTGAAATATCCTGGCAACTCCCTCAAAGTTTCCCAATACATTTACAATGGATTGTTTCCTACTATTCTCGTTCTTTTGAAATATTTTTACAGTCATCTCGAATGGATCTGTTTCTAAGGTGCACAATTTTTCCAAAGTTACACATAGTCTGTGTACAGTCATGACTTCTCTATCTGTGGGCTTTTCTTTTTTTTCTTTTTACTCATGCATGTTTTTAGCAATGACCTTCAGGAGGAAAAGAATTTAGAAGATCCCTTCCCACAGCAAAGACTTGGTGCAGCTCTTGGAGGCTCCCTTCAGGGCGGGAGCGATGCCGGTGGGACACGGGCCGTGGGGCAGAGCTTGGTGCAAGCTCGCAGTGTTTGCAGCACAGCCTCCCTCTCCTGCCATCATGCACCAAAGATCCAGCACGTTGCCTTGTGGCCTAGCCCCTCACTTCGTATCTTCAACGTCACTATTATACTTGACAAATTTGCAAAAATAGAACCCAACAGGTCCCTGGAGAGATTTAACTTATGCTTTGAGTGCAACGCTGACTTTCTTTCTCAGTTGAGCACTACTTCTGACGTTACTTACTTCTCCCATTTTAATGGAAAGTCTTGGAATAATGGCTTAACTGAACGCTACATGGTGTCACAGTGGGATATAGCAAGAAAAGGAGAAAGGAGGACAAGATGATATGTGTTTCTTTCCATTTATATACATTGCTTCTGTCTTTAATGGGGTGTGTTTGAAACTAACGGTCACTTACTGATAATTATAAAGTAAGGAAACAGAAGCAGACACAGGCAGCAGAAAGTGATGATGTAGTGAGAACGCTAAATAGAGACATTTCTCTCAAGTAAAGCCCTGTGCTCTCTCTTATTCTACAGGTGACAATATACTGAAAACATTCAACAATTTTTCCCAATAATAGATAAGAACATTGCTTACTTGACTGACAATCACAGTGCATCTGATAACATGTTAAGAAAAAAATGAAGAATAGAATTACAGGTTTTGAGATAAGACACAGCTTTCTTATTAACCTGGGCTTAGATGTTTCCAAAGAGTATTTTTCACAGAAAGAGTTGAACATTTGTTTGTTCCTTGCATATTCCTGATTGGCAAAACCAGACAGGTCCTGAACAGTCAAAGGACCTACACTACTGGTACTTGGATGCCCAGAAAACAGTCTCACCTCAGCAGGTAGTGGCCAAGTCGCCTCTATTTGGATGCAGGAGCTGGGAGCAGCAGCTCATGTGAGCTCCTCTGTGCCAAGTGAGACAGGTGAACAGCTTCCACCTGAGCTCCCTATTTCCCCAGTCAGCCACAATTTCATTCATGACTTAAGCAAGCAGGTACAGCCTGGCAAACACAAGCAGCTCCATAACGGCTGCATCTGCTTTTATTTTTGCATGGCTTGTCAAATGATGAGTGGTATTAAAACCAAGAATGCTTGTCACGAGTGTTTGGAACAAAAACCAACCTGCTGCAGCAGCAGTCAGCTGCAGATCTTCTGAACCACCAGCGCGAGCGCCCACAGAGCCGGCTCACGCCTAGGTGGGCTGGGGAAGTCTGTGAGCATGAAAGCTTTTGCAGTTTAGCAAAGCCCGGAAAACCACCCTGCATGGCTGGTCAGCAGCAGCACTAGGGGAAAACGTTGCCATTCTGCTTATTTCTGTTTTCCAAGCTTAGTCCTCAGGAGCGCGACAGAAGAATCTCCCCAAGTTCAAGAGGGTTTGTGAACACACACGATGCCACAAGAGGTTTGGCCTCGCAATGCGACACTTTACACAGTGAGTACCAAGCAGGAACTGCCACAGCTCTCTACCCACTGACACGAAGGGGGAAAAAGGACCAGACTGTGACCCTCACAGATTTTCAGTACCAGATCTCCCGGGTCCAAGACCAAGGTTTTTGAATGAATGAAGCTTCTTCTGCTTGTCTAACTTTTAAGCAATGATACCAAGACATGTTCTGCAGCAAAAGCCCCTGCTCAAGTTGCGAGTAGTTTATGTAACCAGAAGCGGTATTTTTTAGAAAACAGCACTCTCAAAGTCTTGTCTTACCTCATTGAATCAGACTCAAAACCCACATTCTTCAAAGTGAATGCTTAAAAAGAAAATTTTCATATTTTTAACTCACCACAGCTTATTCTTCTTTATAAGCAATTTTAATTACATTTAAGTTTTAAATTTATTTCCACAAGATGCATAAAATTACATTTCATTTAGACCATGTCACTGGAAGCATTTCATTAGATGATAAAATCCCCACCAGTCTGCCTGGCCTCAGGCTAGAAGTGACTGGAATGACATCTCTAGATGTTTAGCTGGAGAATTAAATGCGGCTCCAGCCCCTTGTGGCAAGCGCCCTCCAGGAGGGAATGACACAGCAGGCGTTGGGGATGAAGGGAAGTTGGTGCTATCGGAAGCAAGAGACTAATGACAGCTAAAGCTGCTCTGAATTTCATACACACAGGAAATAGATCCGAACTAGAACCATGTTGAGCCTAAGAGGAAAAGCAACCACAACCATGTTGAGCCTAAGAGGAAAAGCAACCATCTGCTGTGTCTAATGGAACTGTATAGTGCAGTCAATAATTCATAAGAATATAAAGTTTCTGATAAATCACTAAACATTTTGGTAACACAGGCAGGAAGGACAGTTGAGCAAGTGCACCAAAACACCTAGAGGGCGAGCGCAGGAAGCGCCGTGGTGCCGGGCGTTCCCCGGGCTCCTGCAAGTGACTGCGCGTTACCGCCACACGAGCAGGATCAGCTGCTTCTCTTCTCTGCTTTGGGCTAGGCATATTCCAGCGAGCAAAACCACCTCCTGCGCTCTGCACTGATACTGCTTTCAAGGGGGATTATCCAGCATCCAAATTACCCGCTCAGAAAGATCACCTCCATTTTGGTAATTGCCTTATGAATGCATAACATGGCAGCGTGGGGATTTGTATTCCCAGGAATGTCTGCTATCAGGCATCAATCGTTAGTCTGCTGCATACGTGGCACACCAGTTGATAAAAAAAAGAAAAAAAACAGGCACAAGGCGTGCTTGGAAGGCAAATTGTCTAGGATCAAACTCCCCTCTATCAGTACCAAGGTAGCACTGGGTAGTTCCCAATCCAGCTGCACATTTTAGGAACAACCTTGTGTTGCCTGCAGTACAAAGAGGCCTCCCAGACACAGCTCAGGAGAGGTCAGGCCTTGGTACAGTTCTCACCCCATCTGGCCCAGGGCGCACCCTGGGCCCCTCCTGGGTGGTGAACAGCCCTCGCTGCCCCAGCTAACACCACTGCTCAAAGCAAATGAACCTTTTCGAGAGAGACTGCTTAGCAAGATTGAGAAAATGCAGGATAAAAACCTTTCTTAAGCCTTGCAAATTACTTCTCTCCATAGGGTGCATAAGGAACCAGGATCTGGCATCCCTGAAGTGAAAAAGAGCAATTGCTCATCCCTCTCTTAACCTCAGATACCAGAGTAATTGCAGTGACTCAGGCACTTACAGTAAGCTGTCTGCATAGGGGCTGATATCCTCTCTGCTCTTTTCCAAACATAGAAACCACTTGAGTGGGAGCTGTGCTGCTGTGTGCTTGGATGTCCCCGCGAGAGCTGGGGGTGGAGTGACTGAACGGGGGGTGTTTGGTGCCTGCTCTTTTCCTGGCTGCGGAGGCAGAGCGCAGCCCATCCCATCGCTGTCAGCGAGCAGCTCAGGGATGGGAAGTGTTACAGAAGAAGCCAGAAGCAAAAATACATTCAATGTAGGGGAACATGAAGAAAGGGGAGCTTCAGAAGGGCACTTGTCCTTTCAGAGCCACAGCAGTAAGTATCACTGGTTAGAGAAAAAGAAATGGTAGGCAGGGCAAGCAGGCACTGAAGTGCAAGCAGAGGCATCTACTTGAGCATGATGGCACAGGGCAGGAATGCACTTCTGAGGAAATCTCCCCTTGTCCCCACTTGCCGGGCTTTGCTGTGCACTGCAGAGCACTCTTGAGGCACCCAAAATAAATCTTTCTGGATGAAGCTGTGGGAGCAGGTGCACCCTTATGGCACACAGGGAAGCGGGATGTCTCTGGAGCCAGTGCAAACCCAGAGCAAGGACATCAGGTCCTCCTCGCTGGCTGCCTCGCACCACAGATCCCTGCCTCTTGCTCAACGTTCCGTACCACCCTGGATGTAGCAGCACATGCTGACTGGGAACTTGGGATAGTTCTGAATATCTTGAGCTACAAAATATAAAATAATCCAGTTTGAAATCCCGAAACACCAGAGTTGTGAAATCTTCTCCCATCTTCAGTAAATAATTTCAGAAGTTTCTTCTACAACATTAGAATTTCTCCCGCATTCCGTCACTGCTGCACAAGCTGTGCAGCCATCCCAGCAGTTACGGTACTCAGCGTCTCACAGAACAGCAAATGCACCTCTGCTCTTCTGCAGTTTGCAAGGTCTCCCTCTTACACATTCTTTTCTCATGGTCTTGTTGGCAACGTAGGAAAGCCTCATCCTTCTCAATCACCTCCACCTTCTTGCAACTGGAACATTTCCACTGTGAGGTTGATCGGTCCCTATTCTGCTCATTCTTCTCCGCAGAAACCAACATTCAACCCATACTCTTGCAAATCCTAAGTCCCTACGTGTGGGCCTAATTTACAATCTTTCTGCAACTCCATTTCTGAATCTGGCCCATCTGCTCCATAAGAAGGTCAAGATTATTACTGCAGGTAACCACAGCTCAGAGTTACAAATTGGCAAAGAAATGATAAACCAAAAGAAGCAATAACCATCAAGAGACAGATACAGATCCCATAAAACCAGTACTATGCCAAATTTTTCAGGCCAAAAATCCTTCAGCAAATGCCTTATAAGTAACTTTTTAGAAATCAGAATTTGAAAACCATTGTACAGATCAGCAACCAAAAGATAACATCATTGAAAGCCCAAACCATGGGGGGTTGGTGATTTTTTTTCTTCTATAAATAAGGACAATCATATTCTGCTCTCAGTTGTAGATACAAGGAACACTGCTCTAGAAGCAGCCAGCCAAGACTCACATTCATAGAACAGGGAGTAGAGGGGAAAAAAAAAATCATTTTATTTCTGTGGCTGAACCTTTTGTTTCTAGACCCAAAGAGCTAGGATACCACCATAGCTGCCTTAGGACAGCGAGAAAATACAAGAGGATTTTTCTTACTTCCCAAACTATTGCAAAAATAGCAAGGGGGCCTGAATCAGTTAGAAAATAGAGGGGGCAGCTGGCTTGCAGATGAAGATGGAAATAAATCACTCTAGAGATGAGAAGGCTCAAAGCAGTCAGTAAGTTTCTACTTTCTGGTGCTGTATCTCTTCAAAAAATGGCATCAAAAATGTCATCAAAAAAGCCATCAGAAAACTAGCCTCAAGTAAATCTCATAGATACTTATGTAGATATCATAACAGAGATTATACATAGCAGGAGGGAATAAAGAGACAATAGGTGAATTACAATACCTAGAGATGAAAGCATCCCAATCACTTGCATCAGAATTACACAAACTTCATCAAATTGGCACTGGGCCACTGGACAAGCTCCGAGAATTAGCTGAACAACAAAACGTTAATTCTGCAATTTTGTCTTTTATTTGATCCAATTGTTTGTCAACAGATTTCGACTTCCTCATTCACAGAAAAAGATGGGGACATACTGGAAGGAGATCAGAAGAGCAGTGCAAAGTCCAGAACATGTAAGCTCTTGATGGATATTGAAGGATCTGGAGTTGAGAGGATCTTAAAAGACCATGTTGAGTGTTTTCAAACAATTATTTTAAAGGACAGCTTCAAAATTGTGAAGTCCTGCTTAAATTGCTACAAAAGGCAATATAATATCTTGGGGAAAATCTTTTAAAACTGAGAGAAGCACCAGGACAGACTTCACAACAAGGGTTGTCGAAGCTGTTTGCTGGAGCTTTTTAAAAGCAGGTTAGGCAGACATCTGCCAGCCGCAACACAAGTGTCCTTGTTCCCATCCTGAAGTAGGGAACAGGCTAAGTGACCTGCGAGTTGCCTTGGAAACAACCTGCCCACAGCTTTTGTACACAATTTTTAAAAATGGGATATGTCCAAGCTGAACAACACACCACACTAGTGCCCCATGCCCGGGGCACTTGACTTTTCTGTACTTTTGGATGACAGAAAATGCCAGTCTACTCCTACATAATATTGGGTTGTGAAACATCAAACACCTGACAACAGAGCTGTGACATAACTGAACCACAGCTAGAGGATCCTAGGAGTCTTTTAAACAATACCCAAATTCCCCTTAAAACATCCCAATAATTCATTTTGCAGCAGTGGTAACAAATGCTTTAAATATGAAAAGGGTCATTTTAGGTAACTCTCCAAAGGGTAGTAGCCTCTGTTACCTGAGAAATATCCATTACAGATATCCTTTAAACTTCGTAATGAGCCATATTTAATAGGCTTTTTTTTTTCCCCAAGTAAATTTGAACCAGATTCTGCAAGCAATGAAACCAAGTTGGCAAGCTAGAGTTTCACCACGTGGCCCAGCGCCAGCATCATGAGTATGGGGGCGCTCAGGATCCTGCTCCTGTCCCAGGCATTTGGCAAAGAGCCACTATTCTGCTTTCACTGCCACACGATGCTTTAATATTCATAAGATTTAAATGTTTCCTGTTCCTGCCCAACTATTTATCATTTTCTGATTGAAAATCTAATAGGAAAACTTAAACATGGAAGCAGTTACTATAGGCACCTCAGTTCCGGGAAACAGCCACAGACAACAGATATATGAATCTGAATTATATGTTACTTATTCTAACACTTCCATCTCAAGCTAAATCTAACTGGAGGCTAAGTTTAACTACAGACTTGACTAAAACATCAGGGGATGATTCTGGACAGCACAGCATAACAGTGTCTCTAGCATGATCTATCCATAATCTGCTTTCCCCCCAGCTATCCCTCGGGCACAGTAAAGACCTAATAGTATTTTACTGAATTTTGCAGCTCAGATTATCCAGTGTTCAATCAACCTTTGCTCTTCTAGATTTCCCAGTTTGCAAAACTAATTATAATGAATTGGCTAGCATGTATAAGGACTACTACCCTTCACCATATGGAAAATGACTGCACAAATATGTACTACAGGTCAGCTATAGGTTAATAGCATGAGATGAATTTTGGTGGTGGCAAATCTGAGCTTTTGGTACTGGAAGATAACAATCCATCCTTGCTGCCCTTTTGGGATTGTTGTCTCTACTGCATTCTAAGGATTATTATTTTTTAAGCTATATTTGTCTACTATATTTTCTACATTATAGTTGCAGAATACAGAGAGATATACCCAAGTATCCCAAAACTATACATTTTCCACCATCTGATTGGTAAAAAGCATCAGATCACAGCTAATTTTAAAATAGATGCGCATTAAATTGATGAACTGATTTTAAAAGGCAAATTTGGAGACAAAAATCTATGATGAAAAATAATGCCATCCTATGAGTAAATACAGTAAAGCAATAGAGTGGAAAAGACTGTAATTCAGCCTTGCAGCAACACTTAGAATTATTTCTCTATAGAAAGAGCTCTTCCCCTAAGTATTTTTGTGTCACTTATCCAGATCATAATTCTTGATTGAGGGGGAGGGCACGGGGGGAAAAGTAACCATCAATAAAGAGACCCCTGATTGCTGACCTGGTTTTTTTTTTTTGGTTGTTTTTTTTCTTTTTCTGGTCCCTCAGAAAACAACTATTTGAAGTTCTGATTAAACAGGATGCACAGGAACCTACTTACTTTTCCCCAGCGGTGACAAAAATAGCTTTTCCCAAGCAAGCACGTGGAAAATAAACACAGGCTGCTACAATAAAAGAGAAAGTTACATTTCATAAGTCTTCCTTATGCAAGGAAGTATTTTAAAGGGAATATTACACCAGGCAGAGCTAAAGACAAAGCAGGGGAAGTCCCAGGGCAGCCACACAATAAATGGCCGCGCTATTAACATTAGGTCACAACCTCCATGTCCCGGCTCTTTTGTGAGCTGGGAGCCTGGCGTGCTCAGAGCTGCCAGCAGCTGTTCCAGGGCTGCACATGGGGGGGGACAAAAGCAGCAGCCACCGAGGGGTTAAAAATGTCCATTCATTTTTCCTTCTGTGCTGTGAGCAGCAGCCCCTCGGCCTCTTCTTTATCTTCCTGCCATCTCCTCTGGCCCTGGCCAAGCACGGAGGGGTGATGTGAGAGCCACTGCAATCACTGCCAGCTCACATTCAGTTGGGGTATTAAATAGTTACCCTGGCTCTTTACCCTATTTCTTTTAAAATGGTCACTGGTTTGTAGCATGTGGGGGCACAAACTCAGCGACCTGACTTATTTGAAGACACTCACACCTTCATCTTAGCACCCACAATATCTGCTACACATTCTTTTCACTTCTTTAAATACTATTTTTCAATAACAACAAAAAAAAGCATTTGCAAGCCCCAAAACTTCACATTCCTTCATTCAAAGCTGCAAAGTAAAGCAGCAGGATACTTCACACTCTAATAACAAGTTTATCTGCAACAGCGGATGTGTCATAAACATTATCCTTACAATCTTCAAGCAACAAAAACTAGCATACTTTAGACTCATGGCTTTTCTCAAGGCACTAGCAATATATTATTTCCAAGCACAAACTATTCCCAAAGTCCAAACATCCCGTATAATAAAAGATGCTGCTTCTTGGACCATCTTTTGGCTTATTGCCAAGAGCCCTAAAACTCTCTTCTGATCAGGAGTTCATATTTATTCTTGAGGAGCAATGTGCGCTGGATGGTGTTGATACATAATTCAAAGGGGAAATCCTCTGGCATTATGAGGAGGAAAGTACTCACTCAAGTTGGGAAGAGGAGGAAGAGCAGAGGAAAACAAGTGCTGTGCGAGAAACTGTTTTTTGTGGGCTCATGATGACACTGCACACAGTGAAACAGCTTCTTGCATCCTCACCGACTGCAGTGGAGCTCCAGCTTATGCCAGGATGCCTTGGCAGACAGGCCTAACAAGAAGTGACCCAGCGGCCGAGGGTGTGACTTATATCAGAACTTGGTTACGCTCCCTCAGTTAAGCCACGCTCTGTGGATGCAGTGGTGTGATATGGTGTATCATATCATCTTATTCTGGTAAATTCAGAGCCTCTGCTTACACAGCAGCCCTTTCTTCACTGTCCCACACATGCCTATGACAGGACAAGGTTCAAGCCCTCGAGTTCCTGGGTCATTCACAGCTTTCCAAAGCAGCTGGCCACTAATTCTCCATTCTCTCTAGAGCCATACATCAAAGCTGCACGCTCATTAGTAGCTATTAACCGACCCTAATCGAATACTCTAGCTGTGTTTGAATGTTGCTATTCAGTTTGCAATGTTAAAATGTAATTACAGGCAACAAGACTTTTTGACATGACAAATATTTTTTAATAACATTACCAGAATTGTTAGTTCTGTTTTCGTTGCAAAAGCAAACAGAGCAATTCCAGCTAAAGAGTTAACATTTATCCTGCAGTAAACTAAAAAAGGCAGCCAAGAGCCAAGGAAACTGCTGCCACTAACCCAGGAGAGATGGTGCTTTCAGGGAGGCTCTTCTGGAGCCAACTTTTCTGCAGGTTCCAGGAGTGAAGCATTACAAACCTCCATGCACTAAGAGCCCCGGCTCCACTTGCTTTGTTTGCACCAATTCCTTCCTCTCCTCACACACTCTGCAGCTCAGCTGACTTCCCATAGCAGAGCCTTAATGCAAATTGTTTCTTCCAAAAGGGAAGCACTGCAAGTTGCTTGGAAAGGGAAATCTCTCATCAGTAAAATGATAGCCTAACACAGAGGGCAGCAGGGTTGTAAGGGGGAAGCCTCCGCTAAAACGTTTGCCATCAGGGCCCACAACAATAGATTTTTGTTCCCTTATGCTCATTGTTTAAATTGTGTTCTACTGCAAGGAGTCTGGGCGCCTTTCAAATGTAAATATTTTACAAGAGAATACCATATGGGAGACACAGCTGTTTGTTTTTATTAGGAAAAAAAAAGGAATCCTTTCATTTTGCAAAGTTTTTTTTTTATTATTATTTTAAGGCCCAACTCAGTTATATGCCAACACTTGAATTACCTTAATTCAAATCTATCTTTAAGTAGTTGCAGGAAGTGTTTGAAGTTGGACTTTTACAGTTATTAAGCACTTAAAGTGGTTGTAAAGGAAATAGAGATTGCAAATGTTTATATATCAGTATTTTCCCACATTTGATAAAAAACAAAATGCAGGGACTTCTTACTCATTACTATAGGTGACATTCAGTACTTAATAAGGCATGATTACATTTGAATAAGGATCTACCATAACAGGCACCCAAAATAGCACTACCTGGCCTAAAAAAAGATCAGCAAGCAATTCAGGGTAACTTCCCCTCCAAAAAATCCTTAAAGCTCATTTAACATTTAAGGTTTGCAGAATACACAGGACAAATCACTGATAGGAATAAATAGATCCAAAACAGTATAAGACACGTGCACACGTCTACTGGGAAACTGCTGTTCTCTTTACGTCAGAGCAAAGAAACACGTGCACATCTCTCCTTTATCACTCTTTCTCTTTTTACCCCTGTACTTCATAAAATAATTTTTAATAGCTGATAAACAGGGATCATACTGCAAAACATCGAGCCTGAACTGCTCCAGCCTGAGCCCTATGGAACAGGGACTGATGCAAGTGGAATAACCCTGCAGGGACCCTGGGGCTCCGAGATTGCATGTGGGTGAGTGCGTGGGTGAGTGTGAGTCTCCACTGCCAGCCTTGCCTTCCTGCTCAGTCCCCTTTCTGAATCCGTTTGCAGCCTTGGTCCCAACCATCTCCCGTGTCCACCCTAAGTTCCCCTCTGCACAGCCGGACACGCCAACTGCTGCTGGGGCCTGAATGGGCCATGGAGAGGAAAAGGAAGCATGGTGAGGGGGGGAAACATGTTGCAGTTAAAAATTACAGCTGAGAAAATATTATTCATTTTTACTTAATCAGCTGGAAGGGCCATGCGAGCCGGCCTGGACACCAAAGCAGGCTCTGGTTGGGGGCCAGTTAGATTCTACCTTAGATATTAAGGAC
>JAUBOD010001105.1:519429-532491 GCA_032353885.1 Nothura maculosa
TTTTTCAAGTGATGTAAATCAGCAAGACTTTCTCCTTGCAAAGGCTTTCCACACATTTCTGGGAGCAGAGCATCTGGCTCAAAGGACAGGACGTTCCAGTACTGGGCACACACGTGTGTAAAGCAGATAGGTTTTACTGGTGCATTAAGCAACAAGCAGCCCCAATTCCCATTTATGTCAGTGGGAGTTACACAGATTCAGTATGTCCAAAAGTAGGCATATGTTAACATGTCCATATATGGATTTATATGCCTACTCTTTTAGTATGAAATACTGAAAATATTGGCCTTTTTGTATCTTAACTATTAGCAGCCAAGAAGTCTCTATTCTGAAGAAAGATTTCTCAGGTTTTTTTCCCTCTAACCCAACTAAGTCACCAACATTACTTTTTGAGTTGCTGTTGTAGTTCAGTCTTCTAGTTTACGTACTTCAGCGTCCTTTGGTTAAGGAATATGATTTTTAGGGCCTCAATACTCATTGCTAGCACTATTCTTGTAATTTGTTTGAGGTCTGTTATGCAACCTTATCATAAAAATGAAATAAAAGAGAAATCTCTTTCTTCAGAAGAGAGAATTCTTGGCTGCTAACAGTTACAGATCACGTGATGAAACAAATCTTGAAACTGTCAATTTTTCAGACAGTTGGATATCCTGATGTTAATTCGAAAGCTATATGAGGAGATGGAAAGAATTCCCAACTTTCAGATTCCATCACATTTTCACGGTTAAGAAAATAAACCAGCAAACAAACAAAAAAAACACACAACACACTCTTTTCTTCATCAGGCAAATATTATGGATTTTGGAATAGCACTGTCTTTTTTTTTTGGCCTCATATTGCCATTTTCCTCTGAAGCATCATGAAGCATCATTCAACCCCGAACACAATAGGCCCTGTGCAGATAGCACATATATATTCACAAGTGCTATATGAAAAACAAAACACTGCTGCAAACTTCACCTTAGAAGTTCAATCTCTTCTGGCTCATATATCATCATAAACAATAAAAATTCTTCCAAGTCCAGTGATGTATAAATCTATTACTTTCGAATTATGCCTCTCTATTAACTGGTGATCCCTATTTCCTTCTTCAGGGCAGAACACGTCTCTCGACACATAATTTGAGGCAACGAACATGTACAAGTGGCCTTGTGAGATAAGTACGGATACCTGCAGCTTTGATGGTGTGCAGATGAGAAAAACAACCTTTTTTTGTTTGCCAGAGTCGTGGCATATCGGTGGAGCTGAGAGGAGCAAACACCACAGATCTGATTTTCTTTGCAGACAGCAAGCAGAGCTCCAGAGCAAGACTTGTTTACCTCCTTTCCTGTAAGAACTATTTCAATCACCTTGGATGTCACAAAAGACATGCAGAAAAGGAAACAGAAAAGTGAAGGCTCTAATTAGCACAAGCCAGGTGTTTAGAAGAGATCTATTTTTGCCTGTATGGTGTGGCACTTGGAGATGTGCTAAGCTCTTGCCTGTGACCTGAGAGCTGAACCTGCACAAGACTCGCACATTGATGCAACTCAACCAGTGTTGAATCCAACTGCATTGATGAAGCTGTGCACGCTGCATCTCTAAGTAATGTGTCATTTATTAGAGTCTTCTCCAAGGCAGAATGAACACAGCTACGTAGGCAAACGCGAACCAGGGTAAGACCTTTGGCCAGAAGAGCTGTACTGAGTTTAGGAACTCAATGGGGACTGCCATATGGCAGAGAGGCCATGTTTGATCTGGCAAATAATTGAAAGAGTCACACCAAGAATTAAGAGATTTCTCTGCAGTGGTCTCTGGAGCAATGAGCTGGCACCTCAAAGATCATTTTGGCATCTCAGGCTCTGGAAAGTGGGAGCAATAGCACTAAAAGTGCACATGAACAGCCAAGACTGGTTCCCAAGGAAATTAGTGACAAAATTCCCAGGGATCTTGATGGAATCAGACATAAATAACACAAGTCACAACAGGATCCAACTGTGACAGTACAAATCAATACATAAACTGAATTAAATTTTGCAAATTAAATCAGGATTCAGTTCCTCTGTCTTGTAGGAAATATCTTTGCTTTACAAGATACCACAAGAAGAAATAATAACTAAGATGTGCCTTATATTCAGTTTCATCTATTCTATACAATCACTAAAACACTTTGATCATATTTTTAGCATTATTGTAGGCATTAGTGTAAAACAGACTGACTTAATTGTACATTTTCGCACTATAACATATATATTTACTTAAATATCCTCAACTCCAAATTTCCTGTATTTGCAATGCTTAGCTCTGTTAAAATTACAATTATTTGGTTGTTCTGATTAGGCTGCCGGTACAATCCATCTCTCATCCAACCCCTAAGTGCAGCAGGACCTGTCTGGGATTATTTAAACTTAAATGGTACTTTGGCTGTTTACATCAGCAGACAATTTGGCCCAAAGTGTGTTATAAAGCTTAAGATGAAAAAGAGAAAAGAACAGCATGTTCCAGTCTAGAAAGCAGGCCTGAAGGACATCAGACCCCTCCTTAATCATACTTAGATCAAAACAGCTGATATTGGGAGTGTCCTGAACTCGCATTCACTCTGCCGCTGCTAGAAAATAATACGCAGTGTCAAGGTGGAATGATAACTTTAAAATCATGGCACAAAGAAGCAGTTTTAGAAAGATGACGCTGAGCTGTTTGCAGTCAGGGCTGCTGAAGCCCAGCAACTCCAGGATGGCAGCGCTGGCTCCCTCCGCAGCCCTGGGAAATCCTCTATCTACTCCCATCCCTCGCACTCCAAAGGGCAAGGAGAATTACTCAGCTTGGGCACAGAGGAACTAGTTACAGATGTGATTCTTCTCTCAGTTATCTTGCAAGTCTGATTTCATAATCAATCATGACTATGAATAGCCTTTGTTTCACTAGTCAATAAGCTAGGTCTCAGGAAGTTAAAATGCTTTCCCCAAAACTAGAAGAAACACTGTCATAGCATTCAAAACAACCTGAGTGTATTTACTACTATTTAGTTTACAGATAACTCCATCCATCATCTTTCTTCCTGCTCCCACCTCCAATAAACTCATCTCATCCATCTTTCTGTGAGCTCTCCCCCATACGTCATGGGTCATGTTCTATTTCTTATTTCTTAGGTTTTGATTTCTAAGACCTCTTACCAGATACATTTTCAGCCGATGCTGGGGACTTCACTGCTCTGACCTATTAGAAATTGATGAGGGTTAAAATAACTTGTGCTTTTAAAAGCACAGCCAAAAAAAGAGAACATTTTACTTTGGAGAAAATCCATTTGGATGCACTCACTCCTTCTAGAAGCCCTAAACAGCTTGGTCCAAGAGACCTGCTAAACAGAAACATAATTTCTACTTATAGCAGGCTGAAGCAACTTTTCCCTAGGAGATTACATCACTTTGATTGGATGTTATGTTTTCCATCCTCATCTCTCTAGTAAAGTCAAACTGTAGAAGAAACATATTGCTCACTGAAAAGCAGCATACAGAACTACTGCAAAAGTGGATGAGAAATACTAAAGGAAATAGAAATCACTTGGGCCAAATTCTTTCCTGATTTACTCCTGCCCCATCAGGTTCAACTGAAAAGGGCTGCTGTCAGTATCAAACAACAAAACTGATAACATTTTCCTTCAAATATTAACTCTTGAAAATATTGAAAAAGAAAACCAGAAGACAACCACCCCAGCATGAAAAAACAAATAAAACTAGCTGAAACCCAACACTAACATTACAGAATTTCTAGTTTATATTATGCTGTGTTCATATTAATAGAACACAGCACAAGAACCACTTTGAGGCAATGAGAAGGTTGCACAAAATAGCGTGCCAAAAAAAAAAAAAAAAAAAAATCAGGAAATGCCAGAATAAAGGTTGCCCAGGCAACCTTAATTTCCCCCCCCGTGCATATGCATTTTACAGCACAGCCTTTAAATACACCATAGCATTCCATTTCTCATATACCATCACATACAGCAGTAAGCTCCAAACAACAAGCCCAACTCATCATGTTGTACATATTGTTGATTTTCCTCCCCTTACATGCAGGAGACAGAGAATTGGTTTACAATAACTTTTCTTTCAATAACTTAAGAGAATTCCACTAAATTTAGGACATAAAAAGAGTTCCCCAACCTCAACCCTAAAAATGAGTTTTGGTTTCAGCTCTTTCTAAATTTTTGGAAGCAGAAGGCTGCAGCAGGAAGTGCCCTCCCCACTATAACGCCTTATACCACCAGTATATTTAAAATATATGTTCATGTGCAGACAACGTAGTCTTTGCTCTGTTATAACTTCTTGTTCTGCTGTGCTAAATAGACATCAAGTTTCATCTGTAGTTATAAAAAGCCTGGAATATTGCCCTGAAGAGACCAGATGAGGTAGTCAAAGCCAATCCAAAACACCAGACTTGTTAATTCATTTCTCCCAGAAGGGAAGGAATAGTTCAGATAGAAAACCAGCCTCTGGGAAACAAGAGAAAAATGAGTCCACTTTTCTGAAGAAACTGAAGATTCTTCAAGCCTTGGACTGTATGCAAATAGAATGAGTACCGGAATTGAAGTCTAAAGTGTTAAGGTAACTTGATGAAAATAAGGAATTTTTATTACTGATGAACCAAAACAAAAATATACAAAACCAAAACAAAATATACAATGCCAATGATTTTTGTTGTTTCTAAAAATCCAACAGAAAACTACAACTTATTAGTGTTGATCTAATTGGCACTCCACCACATACAGTGCTCAGCCAGTTAGCACCAGAACAACTTTCCTGAGAAGACAGATGGATACCTGAAGGATTAGATAAGCCAAAGCCAAACAGCATAAATAAATCCTATTCACCTTGATAACATGTGCTGCAATTCCTCATTAGCCAGGAATTTGACCCTTCTACTGCTGCTCTCAGACAGCAAAAGGCAGACAGTCCTCCAGCTGAAATCAGTCTAAAAAATTCCCTTGATTAAACAGAAATAGGTCCAAAAATAGCACAATACACACACATCAAGAGTCCTTCCAAGCACTCCACCTGGACTGGCTGGCCTTGGGATTGCTCCCTCAATCCCATGCAAAGCCAGAAGTGACCCCCCCCTGTCTTCCCCACTCCTCCATTCCCTTCCTATTTAGGTGACAAGCTCTCTGGGCAGGTTTTCCCTCTGAGGACCCATTTGTACTGTGCATAGCACAGAATGGCTCTTCTCTCAGTTAAGGTCCCTAGGTACTCTTTGAATACAAAAAATAATGAGAAAAATAGCAACTAATGCAAAGACTTGATTTGTACAAATAACGCATAGCTTGGATAGACACTGTTTGCAAGAGATTTTTTCCTATTCACTCTAAGTTGATGGCAAAGCTCTCGCTAGCCTCAATGGGAGCCGCATCAGGCTCAGTCTGGGTATTCTAAACACTTTCAAGAGGCCAAAAATGTCCTGTTTGAATGACATAGCGCACTTCAGTTCCCATGGAAATTGCAGATTCCCATCAAATGTGTGATATAGTTGATCCTGAGCCACAAGTTACCTCCAACAACAGCTCCTTGGGGACACAGGCACCTCAGAACCACTGGATGCTTTATTGGCTGGGTCACTGAAGTTTCTCCTGATACTTACAACAAAAATAATATTTTCCACTCTCGCATTTTGCTAAGTTGTAAACTGTCCCTTAGATACCTGGACATACAGTTTATGAGAAACATATGTAAAATCCTGACAGGCAAGCCTTGTTTATACCTTCACACAAAATAACTACTGAAAGGACCAATTTTCAGAAGATGCCCCCTGGGACCTGTCAAGCACATAGTGTGTCACAGACATCTTCAAGCAAGGCACTTCAGGCTCTGCCTCTGACTTCTCTGTGATGCCTGCCACTCCCTGAAACTTCCCTTGCTTTTCCCCCAGGGCAGATATCATCCTGATGGTTGCCTTCAAATGTGACCAGCAATTTGATAAGAGTCTGCTGAGCTTTCACTGCAAAAGGAGGAAACCTTCTCACGGTCTAGAGAATCCCTCTAGGATAGTGCTGTCTGGTTTAAATCAATGCACAAACACTGCGTCTTTGAGATGTTCATTGGGATGCGCTAAGGATCCCCTGCTTGCTCAGAGGGAGACGTGAGGTCCCAGACGTGGTGCTATGTTTGTGAATCAGCCAGAGGCCTCTGTCCTGCCCTTCTCGTGGGCTTTATAAGCTTTTTATTTTCAACAAGGAAAAATTGAAAAATTAAGGACTTGCTGTTACTAATAATGTTAACTCCCAGGCACTTTGTACAAATGGATCTGCTTTAAACAACTGAAGGCTTTTGTTTTTCCCCTCCCGCCTGCTTCCTCACAGTGGTGCATGGAAGGAGGTTATTCTCAGCCATAGCGAGGGTGCCCAAGTGACATTACTGTGGCCCTCTTACCCCTTACAGAGGACAGGAACAAGAGGTCAGGTATTCGCTTTCAATTATTTTTTTCCTTTACTTTCTCAGTATCATTTTATGACTCCCTTTGGTTAACTTGACCTTTATATTTTCCACTAGGGCAAATAAAAAAGCACATTACAAATTGTTTCTGTACTGCTTGTACCAATGCAAGAATATGATTAAAGTGTTTTAGAGGAACTCTAAGTTGACAGAAAGCTGTTTTGCCCTATTTAGGTACACATGCTCACTGAAAGCACATCAGACAAATACTTCTGCTTCGAGCTGTGTGTTCTTATGCAGTTCTAATCCCAGGAGCAGTAAATTTGCCTCTAATATACCACTCAGTACCTCGACTGATAAAAACAGATTCATGCCACATGAGCAGTGATGTAACCAAAGAAAATCTGGTGCTAGAGAGCCTGCATTTCCTCAGCAAGCAATCTCCATTCTCTGAAGCATGACAAAATGCATCGCTATTTAAAATTAAACCCGAATCTAAGAGTTTTCTTCCCAGACTTTTTCTATCTTACTTTTCGCTTAACTTACCAATAAAAAGTGCATGTCACCACAGAGAAAAACAACCTTTTAAGAAGGGCCATAAAATTCATAATATGGGCACTTTTCACTTGAAATTTTTAACATAAATAGTAGTTTTGTTTCATACCATTTCAGAGATCTCAGACACCACCACTCAGTACTCCACACCACCCAGTATTGCCACGTAACCCACAAAAAAGCATTTGTCATTCCCAGTATTTTAGAGAAACCATTTCTCAGATCATTTTACATGCTTTGTTTATTTATTTATTGGCATGCAGGTAAGAATATCCTAAGAATAGCTCTATTCTATAAGAAGCAATAGACATCCAAGCCAAGAGAATCTCTTCTGTCAAAGAAAAGCAATGTCTATAACAGGAATCCAGCAGCCTAATGTCCCTGCTGAATTTGGATACAATTAAGGGTCTTTGTAGTCTTGGACCTTGGGTAAATAGCCTTTGAAGATTTTGGAGGCCCTTCACAAGTTGCATATGTTTGAATTAGCAGTTGCAATTTTAAATACTTAATGAGGATGCTGAACCAACGGTACTCAACCCCAATTTAAAAACTTGAAGCTAGAAACTGACCTCAAGCTGGGGATTAACTCCATCACGAATGTGGAAAAAGATGATGGTACCTCATTAGCCACACTTTTAAAATCATGCAGCAGAGCAATGAAGAACAAGAAAGCTCATGCCTAACTGTTGGTCTAACAAAAACCAGAAACTAGAACCTGGGGAATTCCAGCCCTGTTAAAGCATTTTGACAAAACTCATAATCCATCAGCTCTTTAGAAACCAGATGTTCTTCGACTATTAAAAATCACCTTCTAACCTCTTCATTGGTAGAGGAGATAGATGCACCCAGAATACAGAAATCCACCTACAGGGGAACAGAGGAAGCAAAGCAGGAGAATCCCAACAGCCCTGAGGAAGAGCACTAACATTTTAAAGGACACATCCCTTCCCACTGTTGAGGGGTTCCCACAAAGATAGGAACTACAATTTCAGCTCCCCTCATCTTGCCTATCCATACCAAACACTCCCCATCAGCCAACCTCAGAGGGGCATTTCACACACTTAACTAAAACCTCCTACCTAAAAAGTAACCATATTCACCCAGGTAAGGGTCTCTAGGAGCGGAAAGAGAGGTGAATCAGCTCAGGGAGTGCTTTGTGTAGTACACTCATGTTACTGGGCAGTGTCAAGGGTGCATGCAGAACCCCTAATTTTCTCAGCTGCCAAGAGATACTAAGCGGAGATACAGCTCCTCTAATGTTTCTCTTCTTCCTTTCTTGCAAATCCAACAGAAGAGGCTCAAGGCTTTTAGCAGCTGTACCAATACTTCATGTAGAAAACATCATCGTGCTGTTAGAAATAGGCATGTGAAGCTGCCAAGAGAGCCAGATACATCCCGCTTAGACCTCATCTCCATCAAATGCAGAGAGCTTTTCTGGCTATTGCTTTTCCAGAGTGTCTGAGCTCATCACATAGGCAACGAAGTGGTTGTTCCATCCAGCTCAGCCAGAAGCTTTCTACTTGCTTAGGGCAGGAGAAGGAAGAGCTTAAGCATCCCAGGTCTACCAGCTTCTCATTCACTTCTGGCTTAATTCAACACATCAGCACAGTAAGCAGTTTTCCTGAGGTTCCAGCTCTGGTCAAGTCTTCGCCTGTCCTCCTTTGCTGCTAACTCAAATAGTACCAGACAAAACGTTTACACAGATCTCAAGCAATGTCAGAGCTTGGTTCTGCCCTCAATTACAACAGGCTGCAATGGAAAAAAGAAGTCTTGCAATTAAGCATGAGAAAACTGGATCTATTTCTGTTCCCCCAACACTATCAAATGCTTTGCAATCAAGTATATTTTAACTGTAGGAATAAATAGGAGCACAAAATAATATTTTCCTGCCCATTAATCAGTGTGTCATATTTCTTGGATATGCTGAAACTTGTAATCACTATAGAATTTTCACCTGCTTGTGAATGAGTGTTGCTGTAGGACAGGCAACCAAGTGCTGCTTGGGGCTTTGTCTCCTGTTGGGCTGGGATGAGAGGGTGTCATGTTTAGCTACGACAGCAGTTCACAGCCTGCTCCCTGAAGGGTTACTGGATAAGCCTGCATGCTCAGAACAAATCTCTATTTCACAAATTTCACTCAGCTTCTTAAACAGAAGACAATAATATTTTTATAACCACAGCCAATCTTACAAATTAAAGTAATCCTGGTAGGTTTATGTGGAACTTTTAAACAGCATAATCAAAGAAGATTTCGTATACTTTTTTGCAGACTAAATTAACTTTTCTCACACTGTCTGGGCTGCATCTCCTTGGGCTACAATTTAAGGAGTACATTGAATAAATACTTAGACGGGGTACATCCAAAGAACAGTTAGCTATTGAGAGAAGTGGATTTGGGATGGTCCTCTTCCTTCTGAGCGAGGAAGAACTACAGCTGTGAAGAGAAATACTCACATCCTGGGCAAGGCTTTAACAAGCTGGTTTTCCTCCAGAAGCAAGATGGGGAACTAGTGACTTGGCAGCCTGCTCCTGAGCCACAGGGCCTGCGCCCCACGGCCCGGTGCTCCCGTGGCCGCTGCGCCATCGGCTGCCCCACGGGCTGCAACCATCACCCCTGGAGCAGCCTGCACAGCCAGCTGCCTGCTCCCGACACCCTGCAGGAGTCCAGTTTCTGCTGCAATTTCAGCAAAAATCAAACCATCTACAGCTCCTTCCAAAGAAAGGAATGTAAATTTATTTCCTTGAGTTATCATTTTTAATCTAAGTCTGACAGCTCAGTATGGCATAGGATTAAGCGAGATTTTATGTCATCAGGTTTGTGACTACATCCAGTTGCTTGCAATTTTTGCATGAACAATCTTTGCCATTCGGATCACACCCTGCTTCAGGGATATAGTAAATGAGATAGAGAAAATAGGAAGTAATAGAAAACAATGCACTCACCAGGAAAAAAAAGCAAAGATATAGAAAAAACTCAGCCACTTATAGATATCACCGAGTTCACTTTCTATATCATCTCCTCACACAAATATGGTTGAAAAATTAAATTCTAGCTCTCATACAATAACCTCCCAAACGAGCAGCACAGCAGCAGAAATTGATGATTAAACCCAGAATAATAATTTCCTAAACTGATGTAATTGGAGAGAGAGATTCAAAACACATCCTGGCAGTTATGAAGCAGCAGAAAGAGAATCCATCACAGGATGGAAAACAGGCTCTCACCCATGCTTGGCACAAGGATAGGCATCACAGGGAACACAACCAGAGAGATGGTCAGGCCCTCATTTCACACACTGAGAACAGCTTGTAACAACCAGTTCTAATCTTTGGCCCGGCATTGGTTTGAAAAGCACTTTGTGAATTGGTATAAGGACAAAATCACAGACAGGAACAGATCTTTGCTTCATCAGGTGATTTTATAGAAAGACAACTGAACACAGTTTGCAGAGCAGAAGGAGAAAGATCTAGGCTCATGGGAGCACTAAACGCTCGTGTGCTTCAGCTTCCCTTCCAAGAGCCCCCACTTATTGCCCACCCTCCAGGTAGGGAAGCATGGGATCTGGAGGGCGGCATCGAGCAGGACAACTCACGTGGGTCCCGGACGGAGCTGAATCCCATGGGTACGGGCCGAGCCTCCGCCTTCCTGGTGCCACCGCCGTGCGTATGGACTGGGGCTGCTGGAGCCCTGCTCAGTGCGAGCGCCTGGCAGCTGAGCTCATTCGCACCAGCACAGCAGAGATAGAAGCAAGGAACACTGAGCTGGAGACTTGGGTTTCATCCCAGCTCACACCCTGACTCACTGCATGGCTGCAAGTGAGGCCCTTTTTCCCTCCACAAGGTCTCGTGTACAAGGCAGAGCTCCCTCGGGCATTGGCCAAAGTCTGTTTTTCCCATGGTTTTCACTCGGGGAAAAGAAATTAAAATAAAGTCAAGATCACAAGCTCTAGTGTTTCCATTGTAGGATGCAAAAGTCACTTCTTTCATTGGGCTGCCCACAAGGACACCACATAAAATCCCCCATAACACAAAGATAAACCAAGCCCAGATGGCACTGGGGAGGCAGAAGTAAACCTCACTGTGGGCAAGCTTTCCAACTGGGGGAGGCATTCAGATATCAGGGAGCAGAGCTTTGATACCTCAGCAGGCAGCTGTGCATTTGAGCAAGCTCTGATACTGCTGCTACACTCCTGCCTTTGATCTGTGCTAGAGCAAGGCAAGCACAGGAAAAGGAATCGGTGCCTGCAGCAGACCTGACTGATGTAATAAAACTGTGCTCTCTACTCCTTTCTGCTGCAGCACAGCCTAACTTGACTGCAGTGAATGGCAAAACTCTTACCACCAGCTTCCCTGGAAGCTGCATCAAGCCATTGCTGAAGAAAAAAAAAAAAAAAATTCCCATATGCTACAACTGTGGAAAGTCCGACTGCAACATTTTAATAATCTCCAAAAGCCCTGCATGGAGAGGGCAGCCTGTTACAAACTCACCCCATGCCACAGCCGCTGGAACGTAGCAGGGGCTGGAACACACCATTCAACATTTGCCAGAGCTGCATTTGCCTCATTATGCTCCTAGTTGCATTGTTTAGAGACACGTTTCCCCATCTTAAAGTTTCTTTGCAGTAAACGCTAGGCTTATTCTGAAAAGTTCTGTCTGAAAAGTTCAGTGAGCTGCTCTAGCACAGCACCTGATTACCGAGCTAAGCCGCAAAAGCAACCAGGGACACCAAAAGCCACAGAAAACTGACCTTTTCTTGCTGCCACAACCTTATTTGGTGGAGAAGCTCAAACATGCCATCATTAATGAATCACACCAGAAGTATTTCTGTCTCCTAGCTTTTCGGGACAGACAAAACTGCCACTCCATTTCTGCAGCGCCAGCGCTCAGCAGAACCGCGTGGACGGCTCGGGTCACACAGCGGGTTCACATTCCCTTTATTCACCCAGGTAAGTTACTGAGCACCTCCTTCTGAAGGCTCAAGTTATGCACATTACACAGCTATATCACGATCTTGAACAACTCGCAACTTCATTTGCAGAAGCAAAAACAGTTACATTTTGCTCTTTTCCAAATGCAGCTTATTTTCACATGCAGGCCCAAAAGGTACTGGCATGTCTAATATATAAAGAACTGCAATCTGAATCTTTTAACCTTAGCATCCATAATGCCCCTGGTGTCAAAATCCATTTTCACTATGTTGAAGTAAAGGAAGTTTTGTGCATCTTACATGGGGTAGGATCGTTTCCCCCTCCCTTTTTCTCTTCTAAATGAGCTGTGATAAATAGCACATTAGTAACTAAAGAGTGATGGCAACACAGCCAAGTTGCCAGTATATATTTCAGCATTATAATGAATAAAGTTGTTTGATATTTTGCTTAAAGGTGTTCTTGGCCTGCAGTTGCTCTGGGTCTAAAAGCAAAAAGATAGATGATGATAAACTGCTGCAATAGCCAGGGGAATAAATACTCTGACTAAAGTGGAAATTAACCTTCAGAAAGCTAAGAAAAAAATGACAGAATATGAACTGATCCTGATATGCAAGCAAAGGCACCCGTGATCGTTCAGAATATTTTTAAGATTTGATTTTGCACAACAAAGCTAGATAACTTCAGAGACAAGCAAGAATAAAAAGAAAAAAGTGACGCAAATATTCAGTTTTTAGTTCCTCTATGGGCAAGAGGCATCTGCCAAGAATTCAATACAGAAGTGAGGAAAAAATCAAGATTTTTCAGAAGTGATTGTGAAGTTCATATGTTTCCTTTTTAGAACATGTACTGTAAATCAGAATAAATGTCCCATTTTTCAGAGAGCTGGAATCTGTATCAGAAAAGCATTATTATTTAAGATTTTGTATGCAGATAGAGCAGCTTCTCTGTTCGTCTGTTGGGATGCACAGAGATACATAGGAGAAAAGAGAAAAAGCAAACCCCACATTTGATGGGAGAAGTCCTCTAATACAAAGTGCTCTGGCAACACAAAGTGCCACCCTGATATGCTGGTAAATGAGAGCCTGCACTCACACCAGGCACTCTAGTCCATACCCAAATGTCAGGTCTGCAGTTAGGACTATCCTAATATGACCTCTGAGCAATCCCAAGCAAAACAT
>JAUBOD010001105.1:574288-585579 GCA_032353885.1 Nothura maculosa
AAAGAAAGAAAGAAAGAAAGAAAGAAAGAAAGAAAGAAAGAAAGAAAGAAAGAAAGAAAGAAAGAAAGAAAGAAAAACACCAAGATCTGCAAGGTTTGCTAAAACATGTATCCTTGGAGCAAAGATGGAGAGCATTTGACTTTCAGAGTTACATGAGTTCTGGTGAGTTTCAGAAATATATTCAGAATTCAACCCTTTCCACTTCGACACAGCTTGTACCCTCCTAAGGTCACAGAAAAGACAATATATGAATGACTGCAAATGCAAGGCTGTTGTTTCTCTTGCTATGGCTATAAGTAGGGAAATAAGAATAATTCAGATGTTTCCTCTATTTAAGGTGAAATAAAAATAGCAAGCTCATCTTAATGTCTTTCTCCCAAATCTCTGACAGACTATATGTGCTTTCTGAGAGACAAGACGCAAAAACAACATGTTTCTAGTGCAGGGTAGCTTGTTTTCATTTCCATTCTGTCCAATGATCCTGCTGCTTCAATCCATGAAAGTGTCATTAGCCCCTTTTCTCTGCTCACCATCTTGATAGAAAATGGATTAAAGAAGAAAATTAGCAGCAAATTGGGGGAGGCTTCCTAAGACCAGCAGTGGGTGCACAAGTCCACAACAACCCCTCCCGATTGCAATAGCAGCACCATGGTTAGTACACAGCAGCCCACCTCTCCAGAGCCACCTCCTTTGCACCCCACTCAGCATTATGAAGCTTTTGTTTGGATTAAAATATTGGTGTGCAATGCGACAGCAAGAATGCAGGTTTCTCTGCAAATCAATTAAATATATCACTGTCAATTCAGTTTTATGAATTTTTCTGCAAAATGAGTAGTTATGACCAAGAAAAAAGTATGAATATGAAAGGTGGCATAATCATGCAGATTGTTTGATCAAACTTCACACACACAAAAATCTTGTTTAATAAAGTACTCTCAAGAAGTAAGTATTCTACTTGCAGTTTCTTGTATTAATTTATTCTCTATAAATAGCTGAACTTGTTTTCTACATTTAGCAACTAGCAAAAAAAAGTTCCTGTGCCCATGTTCTACTGCATTTGCACCCACTCAGCAATGATATGAATGCTATTAGGCTTCCCTGACAGTTCGTCCAAAACTCACAGATTATTGCTGCTTTTCTTTTTTTTTTTAATTCTGTTTCAAATGCTGTATCCGAAAATGTCTTGAAGGGAAAACAGAATGGAACAGAAAGGTTTTTGTCATAATATTACATTTTATCAGGGTACACAAAACAGGATTTAAAAATACCTACCTATTTAAGTCTACCTAAATAGCAGTACATTTTAAAATAAATACATATATCTAGATACAAAGAAATATGTATATGGAGCCAGAGTGACATTAACCTTGTATTTTCCAATGACTCTCAGATAATTCTCTCAGGATGGAAGCCTGGAGACAGCTGCTAATTTCCTAGGTCCCAAGGGAGCCTATAAAGACAATAAAACCTATATTTTGTTTCTAATTTAGTGAAAACAACTAGGCCCCTATGAATAGCAGGCAATGCTGTAACCAATCTGGAGAGAACAGAGACCATCCGACACTGAGGCCAGTGCCTCTTGCACACTATTTACAAGTGCTAAAGAGAGGATTCCCTGCTGCTTCTGGGCAGGGGGAAGGAGAAGCATTATACCAATCTTCCCTGTGGAGTAAGTGGAGGCTGCTCAGACAGGAGTCACTTGCTCCTCTCTTTGGGGTTCCTCCCACAGGTTTTTCTACAAAAAAAACATGAGACCTAATAGGATGCTATTTCCACCACATTAAAGTACAAAAGCCTACTCTGACATAAATAGAAAAGGCAAAGTAGTATTATTAGTGCTAATGGGTTAGCAACAAATTTCCCTGGAACTTATAAAGCATACCCACAACTTGAAAAAGTAACCTACAAAAGCATATATCTGCACATGAGAACACCAGCAAGCTACACTTCTCTGCAATGAGTTTGGCATATTCTTCAGTTAACTAAATACAAATAATCAGTATCCTTCAGTGAATGGCAATTAACATTATTAAGCTTCTTACATCTGCAAAAGAGCAGA
This sequence comes from Nothura maculosa, assembly GCA_032353885.1. Taxonomy (NCBI): domain Eukaryota; kingdom Metazoa; phylum Chordata; class Aves; order Tinamiformes; family Tinamidae; genus Nothura; species Nothura maculosa. The sequence goes on from JAUBOD010001105.1 coordinate 576,348, forward strand.
AGCTGTTTGATAGAGAAGGGATGTACATTCCTGTTGCATCACTCCCATACGGGACCCATTAACTCCCTGACAATCTTTGGCCTTCAAAGACAGGTCAGGATGCAACTTTATCCAAAGGCATTGGGAAGAGAAAGAAATATTGTCTCTATAAAGAAAATAACTATGACTATTTAATTTGTAGACTAAAGCCACAAAAAGAAATACTGTCAGCTTCCTGCGGCAGTTATTTAGAATTCACTGTTGGACAAACATTATCGTACTCATGATACTGAAGCACACCTTTTGGCCTGAACATAAGTCACCAGTCTCCCATACATTTAAAGAAGGTTGCCAAAATGAGATTTTCACTGTGTTAATTACCAAAATGTACAATTTCTGATAGATTTCTGTTCAAATTACCACTTTATCCTTTTTTATAATAGCACATTATTATTTTCATCACTCAATTGTTTTTTGCCAGACTTGTAGTTTAATTTATATTTATAAATAATAGTACATAACGATAGTACATAATTCTAGGGATATGTACTGTACTTCTTGACACTAAGGTGTTTTCCATTTGAAAATTCTTGACTGAAGCATCCCAGCAACTTAAAAAGGCTATATACAATCCTTAGGAATTACTTACAGAGTACTTATTTGTTGGTTTTGGGCTAAGATTATATATCACTGCAAGTAAAATGAATAGGAGCAGGCCTCACCACGACCCTGCCTTCCCTTGGAAAGCGTTTACACTTCAGAGTTCAGATGACCTCCTGCAGCTACGGCTTTTAGGCAGCCTGCCTAAAATAATTCCACTTGAATCAAATTTTCAAACAGGGGATTTGGGGAATACACAAAGATTAGGATATTTTAATATAAAACAGACTCTAATTTAAATATACAATTCTAGAAACTGAACCTTCAAATTATACCACACACTGTCCTTTGGGACTGACACACACACATGTCACATTTGTGTATTTGTTGAGAAATAAGTTTGTAGACGGTTCTTGGCGGGGTTTATTTATTTATTTATTTTCCCAGTCCTCCTTCATCCTAGTGTAGCACTTGCCTGGGAGACAAGTTCTCTGAACTGTGGGCCACTCTAACCTGCTCTGTGGGTATAAGTCTGTTCATAAGTCATGTGACAAACTGTATGCAGTGTAATTGTCACTTCACTTCATGTACATACCCCAGGTGCTAGGTTCAGGCATTCCTTATTATGGGCTGCATACAAATAGTGCCTTTTTCTCCATCAGCTCTCTCTCTCAATAATTTGCCCCATTCCACTTCCCGATTATCCTGTCTGTTCCCCAAACACCCTATATGTGAACTTCAAACCACACCTCCTCACAAAATCACAATGCTTGAGGTTGGAAGGGATCTCTGGAGATCATCCAGTCCAACCTCGTTGCTCAAACAAGGTCACCTCAAGCATGTTACCCAGGATTGCATCCGGATCGTTTATGAACATTGCCAAGGATGGAGACTCCACAGTCTCTGGGCAACCTTCCAGTCAGTACCCTCACAGTAAAGACATTTTTCCTTGTGTTCAGACACAACTTTTGGTGTTCCAATTGGTGTATCTTGTCCTGCCACTGAACACCACTGAAAAGACTCTGGCCTCATCCTCTTTACATCCTTTCTTCAGATAATTATACAGGTTGATAAAAGTCCCCCTATGTATTCCGCAGGCTAAGCAGGCCCAGCTCTCTCAGCCTGCCCTCATTTGAGATATGGACCAGCTCCTTCACCATCCCCCACTCCTCCTTGCCCAGTCACAAACTGTTTCTATGTGCCCACCCATTTTTGCTGATCTCCAGCTCTACTGTAAACCACTTCTTTCTGGGGGCTCCTATCATGCATCAGTGCTTCCCATCCTGCCCCCTCTTCTGGGTGAAACCTGTCTGAAACACAGCAGCTGGTGTCAGACCCTTGTGATGTGGACTGTGGTTGCCAGGACACAGAGGAATGCAGAGAATGAGGAGCCTGTCCCCACATGTGCCCAGACTGCAGCTGAGATGACAGGGGCACGGTGCTGCTCATAGAGTCGAGTTTGACAGTCCCCACCTGACGACTGGCCCAGCTCCCCAGGGAGAACCTCAGCCTCTGGTAAAATTGGAAAACAGGGAAGAACTCAGAATCGGGGAGAGAGGAGCAGTGGGTGGGCAAGCAGCTCAGAAGGGAGACAACTGGATTGGAGGAACATGGAGGAAAAATGGTACACAATGGACTGCAGTGAAGCAGGTGTGGTATGGTGGAAATTACGAAGGCATTGGGAAACATATTTCTTTTTGTGGAATCTGGTCATGGAATGGGGGGTACTACCTGCTCCAGGGCAGTTTGGTGGGGAAAAATATGTTTAAGAGTCCAGGGAGGTATTTTAGGATGAAAATTTGCTAACCATTTTGAAGGGACACAAGAACCTGCACAGCGTAGGAACAGTCCAAGAAAGAGAGCTAATCAGCTCAAGGAGAGGAATGTGGGAATTCTCAGACAAATCCCAGAAAACTTGCACTAAGCAGAGCAAATCTCATACAGTCGTGGAAATTCTTCAGATGTAGGAATATAGGTGCTTCATGCCTGGAAGGGGTCAAGCTATTGGGAGGTCATTTTTTTTCTTCCATTGTGACTTACAAATATTTTGGAAGCTCAAATAATTTTCTTGGCATCACTTGTTGATCCAACAATTTGATTAGCACTCTGGGCAGTAGGAATTAATCTTCAAAATAGTTTTTTTCATCTATTGGTTTTGAGTTAATGCTTTCCAAGTCTGTTCTTGTCTGTTACTATTCAGTTGGTAGATTATTACAATATGATCTTTTTAAGTTTGTTTTTCATTTTCACTCTTAACCATATTGAACAGCAAAAGTAAATGAGACACTTTCAAGACTGTAACTAGTATTTTTTCCATTTCATCCTTCAGTTCTCATGCAAAAAAATATTATCCAAATACCAAACAAAATACTAAAATCACATCTGCCTTTCTGACTTTTTTCTTAAAGCATTAAGATATTTGTTTAATACCAGATCTATAAACCTTTTGAAAAATTTGAAGACTGCCTTTTCAGCCTAAGTTACTTAATAATAGTAATTCAAGCACATTAAGAAACCCAGGTTTAAAGGCCTAACTCCTTCCAAGCTCAGGATATGACAGCACAGATCACAGATGCAAGAGAAGGAGACCAGATGAGACAAGAAGCAAGAAGCCAGCACAGAAACTTGTAAGGGAGGCTTCATCATAGCACAAGGAGTGGCCTTTTTGGCACAGGAAAGAAATGAACAACTAATAGAACCAGAAAGGGGATTAGAGATGTGAGAGCAGATGAGAGCTTCAGAGGCAGACAACAAAGAAACAGCTTATTTTCAGTCACCTGCTTTCTTTCATGTCATCTGTCACGAAGGCTGAAACCGCTGCTTCTGTTTGCATGAAGCTGGGAATAAATTATAGCTCAGAAAATCAGGCCTAAGAGAAAGCAATGTAAAAAAAAAATCCAGCACCTTGACAGAAGTCCAGTAGGAAAAAAAAAAAAAAAAAGAAAGTCTATAGATTTTACTCAAAATCCAGAACAGTCTCATATTTCAGGACCATCCCTTCACAACCAGGCTGTCAGGTCATCTTAGCCTTAAGCAGTAGACTCTGTCCATGTGAGGAAAAGCTTGCAGAGCTCACAAGGCAGCCCATGCCTTGACACAACAAAAGCTACTATGGGTCAGAACTCAAAGTCAATATAAGCAATGAAGTCATCAGAAAATGACACAGAACACAGCAGTTACCTTAGATATGTTCTCCTATATAATTGTCCTATTTGCTTCTCCAGATGGGAAGGCACAGACACCAAGAACTCAAGCTTCCCTGGCCTTAGCCAGCAACATCCTCCAGCAGTAATCTGAGGAGATGAATCATATTAGAAAAAGAAAGAAAAAGAAAATCTGTCTTCAAGTCTATGTTTCTACATGTCTCTGCTGTGGGAGTCATAAATTAGGCTAGCATAGTCACTAGAAAGTGGAGTGAGATCACTAAATTTGTTTCCCATAAGATAACAAACAGCTTTCAGATGAGAAAAGATCTTCAGACATTCCCAGTACCAGGCTGGGCAAAATTCAAGACAGTGATTTGTAGACAATCTTTTTTATTTTCTTTTCCCAGAAAAGAGACAGGGCACAAATTCTGATGAAGATTTTGCAAAGATTGTGCTCAAAAAGTTAAGGAAATAAGATGACAAGGATATCATTGAAAGTTTAAAATGCTTGCCTAAGTGGAAGTAAGAAAAGAATTATTTGAGAGTTTTAAGAAATACTGCAAATAAAACACAGCAGAAAGCAGATATTTAAAGTAAAGATTGCATTGTAGCTAGAATACAAGAAGCGAAACATTGCTCTCCATCATGCAAAGCAGAGGCTAGGAGAATCCTATTCTAGAGAATAAAAGATTTTCTGTGACTAAAGCATCCTTGAAATCAATTTTCTTTTCTGCACATAAGATAATTAAGGTGAAGGTGACCATATTGATAATCAAATGCTCTTTACTCCTACTGAATAATTTAAGATTAAGACAACCCTTTTCCTTCAAGGTATTACTTGCACCCTTTAATGTAGGTAAGGCAATCAGAAGCCAACTATTAAGTAAACAGTAAGCTTCCTAATTATTGAAAATGCTTTTTAAGCATTTTAAAGTCTAAGACAATTAAAAATATTTATATCTCTGATAAGATCTGATTCAGAGTTCCCAGTGACCAAACTGGGAATACAGGCCAACTTCTTGACTAGGGCAAATGGAGTGGTATTGCATCTGGACCAGCTGAGACTCTGGTTTAAACAGAAGTAGTAGCATCATGCCTATGTTGTACATAATTCATGAAGAAGAAAAGAAATTCCAATTAAACAATGCTCAAAATTTTCACAGCAGAACATTCTCGTAGATTTTCAAGAGCAAGAATTAAAATTGGAATAACTGTGTAATATACTTAGCTTTCCTTACAAATTTGTTTGAGTAACTTTATTTATCATAACATGGTATTAATGTTGAACCAAAATGGTAATTGAAATGTTTCTGTTGTTAATTATTTTGTTGATTCAAAAAATTAAGGTAAAATACTTGACATAAGAAGTGGGGAGAGGCAGTGACATATGGGCTGATTAAGGAAGAGGAGCCTTTTCCAGTTAGCCTGTGTCCTAAGAACTGAGGAATAAAATCTGAATCAAAAATTCTCTTAACATATCTTAACAATTTACAAGAAATGCCGTGTAGAAAAGATATTCAGTAAATGAGTATGCATGATTCTGTGCCAGTCAGAAATCAGCAAAAATATTCCCCATGTAAGAAATAACTAGCGAGCTCATAACTTTACACAAAAAATATTTTAAGGCTATTGTGAAACACAGGTTCATCATTTTTATTCAGAGGTATCATTTATAGCTAGATGAAATAATCTTCCTCTTATTCTTTGTACTGGTTAAGGTCTCAGCTATAGCGTTTTGTACAGTTTAAGACATCATATATCAAGAAGGGTATGGATCTGTTGAAGGCCCCAGATGACAATAACTAAAACATGCAAAACATGTAAGGCAGGACTAAACAGTATATCACGTTGTTTATTACAGAAGATAGACTACCACCAGTGCCATGATAATAGTCCTCAAATCTTTAAAATGTTATTGCAGAGAAGTAAGGGAAGAGATGTTCTACAAGGTAACAAAGAACAGAAAAAAAAATACATTCAATTCAAAATGTAGCGAGGCAGATGTAAGCTAGAGAGCAGGATAAGCTCTCTCACAGAGATGCACTGAATGCTCAGGAAGGCTTAAGGATCTGCTGCTCCCTAAGAGATAGGTGCTGGGTGTGATCACTTTTGGGGGATCATCAGCAATCCCAGGGTCCCATCAGCCAGGCCACATCCCACTGCCCCTGAGCCAGGTCCAGTCAAGACTCCATTAGGCCAGTCCACAGTGATGAGGCAGACCTGAGGCCAAGCCAAGCCAGGAAGTCAATCAGTTTTCTTGCATAACACTCACTAAGAATCTAACTGCTTCTGATTTCATTTTCCAAGATGAATTAGATTTCTCTGTCCTATATGGAAAATTGTTTTTCTTACATAAATACATATAAATGCATATAATACATAATGGGCATATACCTTTTCTCCTCCTCATGTCTTATCTATCACTTGAATGCTGGTATTGTGAAAAACTTAAAGAAATGGTTTTAGTATTAATTATAATTCCTTGAGCCTATATTTACTACTAGCATGGAGGAGATAAACTTCTGCAAGGAAAGGTAGCTGTTTCATAAGTTCTGCCTTAGCAAATGACACTTTTATGACTTCTTTTGGAATGCAGCTAATTTAAATTTTGATTCCATGTGTCCCAATGGAAGTGGAAATTTCCATTGGGACACATGGAAGTGGAAATCTCCAGGTAAGTTTAAGCTTTGGATATATAGGGTTTTTCTGTTGTTGTTGTTACTATTTTTGTTCTTTTTTTTCAGTGGGAGGACTGACCTTTATGAAAATCTTACTAATTCACAGTTGTACATTCCAGTAAAGATGAAATATGTTACCAAAGTATTATCTTTTCTTGACAGGTGCTGTAATTATGTCGTGTACAAATAAACAAGCATGCTGTTTTACAAAACTGCGAGAAGTGCTAAAGCAATATGCAAAAGCAGCTATGCAAACCCAGCCTCCAGATCTGCTGCAATGGTCTGCAGAGTAAGGGGTTTTTTTCTTTTTTTTTTCTGAAAAAAAAATAATCACTTATTCTTGGTAACAAATGGTTTGTTCTATAATCATAGAAATTTTGATAATTTTAGTCTTCTGTCCCTTGTCATTTAATAGAGTTACCTTGCTTTAGTCATCCTGGGGACTGAGCTTCTAGTTGTAGTAACCTAGCAGCCCTGTACAGTATTTGCGCATTCACAAAGTTGCAGATGGCAAAATCAAAATATTTGGTTGTATTTGCAGTAGGCTGACTCTTATTTTACATTTTTCTCAATGAGTGAAGAACTGCTGAGGGTAAGTATCTGTGCCATAGTAGCTCAGCCTGGCCAAAACTGTTTGTGATCACTGTACAATATGAGTTTAGACTGACCAGAAGAATAAACTTTCAGCTAAATGTAGAGTAAGTCATCACTACATCTGTTCAGCTGTTCAGATGTACCAGATCTAACTTCAGTGCAGCTAAATTGCACCCTGATGGGAATCCAAGTAAGAGCTCCCCTATACAGAAACAAGGTAAACAGACAGACTACAATGAATCCATGCTCCTATGGCAGTCTCTGAAGTGAGCAAATCTCTTTCAAGTCGGTGGACTCTGTATTGTTTACAATGTGTGTCAGATGAAGTCCTGAAGTATGAAGAGATATTCACACCACTTGGAGTATGAATAACTATGTCCACTGAGAGCACAAAACAAAACAGTGCTATTTAAAATTTAAATAGTTAACAGATACACCAGACACTGAAAACCAATCACCTTTCGTCTAGTAAGCACAAGCTCCGCAATCATCTTTTAAAATATCCACTTTGATTAAAGGTATTTGGAAAGCAAGCACCTCTTTATCTTTTCATCTAGTTACTTCACTGCTGTGGCCCGTGGTGATATTCCTCCAGTAAAACAAGAACAAGAAAGGGGGCCTTGGTCAAAATGGAAAGATGTCACACCAGAGCTCTTAAAAATCCTACATCAAAGAGTAAGAAACATCTTCCTTATTTTTGGGATGAAGAAACAGATTGATAATTTACACATGTGTATATATATATATATATATATATATATATATATATATGGGTTTTACACTAGTCATTAATATTGTTATGGTGACCACATTTTCAGTTTGGATAGCCTGCTTTCAGTTTTATGCCTTTAAATATTCTATCCAGTTAATACAAATATAATATATAGAGGGAAAAAAATGTTTTACTGCTTCCATACAGTATAAAGCAAAATTATTTCTTCAGCTGTGCTTCCTTCGGATCCAGCTATTCGTGGTTTTCATACTCAGTCATACCACTATAGTCAAACAGAAAATTTGCATGATTAAATGTCCGCTAACAAATACAAAATTGCCAAGCCACTATTATGTAAAATTAACATCCTTCCAGATGTTGTAGAAATAATTATTTCTGTACTCACACTGTTAATTTTAGTTATATTTATTTAACTTGACTTCCACCTTTTTTTTCCTCCCACTATTTTCTTTATGATTTAGTTTTGCCATAATCTTCAGCTATCCCAGGAAAATTTGAGCTTCAGACATCCAAGTATTCTCCAGTATCACTGATGATTCCCGTAAGATTAGGCCACTATTATGACAGCTTACTTCAAAAACAAAAGCCTGTGTTTAGCCCCACCCAAATATTCTAGAGCTGATTTTGGATTAAATAAGATGATTTTTTGTCTTATTGCAAACTAAGGCAAAATAGCATTCATTTTCCTGTGATGCATTTTTATTTATATTTATTTCCAGGTGGGAGGGAGACTCATAATCACTGCAGATGAATTGGCTCACATGTGGAAGTCACTGAATCTCCCAGAAGACTTATTCACAAGTGTAATGAATGTCGGCCGTTTTACAGAAGAAATTGAGTGGCTGAAGTTCTTAGCCCTTGCATGCAGTCCAATTGGAATGGTAAGGTTCTTCATATTTTTATGTTGTGCTGTATGAATATTTTCTTATATAGTGATTTTGAGTTCACATTTGGGTAGAAATAGGATACTATGTAATTATGCATTTTAACCTTATCATTGACTAACACAACTGGGTTTTTTTTCAGTCAGGAAGAAATCCCTTTTAGGAATAATGGAATTACTTTAACTGTATTCTCTCAGGGATCAAGGGAGCCCAAATATTTATAGTGTGCTTTTTTTCTGAGCTTTATTTTTTCCAGCTAATTTGCAACAGATTAAACACAGGGGAAGGAAGCCAGAAAGACAGTGACAGGCTTTGTTTCACAGACATTTCTGTAGTGCTGTATTGATGATGGATAAAAGAAAAGAGTTTCTTCTTCTGAGTAATGCTTCTAGCATTACTCAGCAGATAAGAGAGACAAACTGCTCAGTCCCGCAGTTCCTCACTTACTCTGATTTTGTATAAGTAATTTGGACGAGCGTAGCAAACCTCTTCTGTCAGGAGAAACAACTCTTCATTGCTATCTAATATTCAGATAATATCTGTCAAATTTATGAATGCCAGGGAAACTTGGTGTCATGATGCATGCTTCAGTTCATGTTTTTCTGACTATAGAAAACA
>JAUBOD010001105.1:617767-633766 GCA_032353885.1 Nothura maculosa
ATTGTTTGCTTATCTGCTCCCCATGCCCACCACCCGCAATGCGCAGGAGGAACTAACCGCGTTAGTTCTCAGCGGTGCCAAACCCTCCCGATGCTGCGCGCAGGAGCAGGGACGGACGCTGGGCTTGGCAACCTGCAGAGCTGCTCCAGCTGACAGCGGGCACCAGGCTGGGGGCTGTCTGAAGGCACAGTGTTCACTAAAACAGACGTAACTTGCATTTGGCTGCCAAAAATGTTGAAACTACACAGGCATAAAGCAGCCCTGATTAAAGCAACTCTTTTGATCAGAAGGGACATGGATGCCAGTGCTTCACCACAGGGTTACCGAGAAGAGAGGTGTTCACTTTGATGTCTGCAGATTCTATACTGCAAAGGATTAAGAGATTTTTTAAAGCCCCTTTTCCTAGTTTGGGTGAAAGGAAAGAGCCATAGTGGTATCAAGAAGCTGCCTCTGGAATTGGCACAGCCACATTGGCCTGGACCAGTAGTGCAGCACAGAGCATATAGGGTGGGACCAGAAAGATGAGCAGCAAAGGATGAGTAGATCTGAGAAGAGATCAGCTGAATTCTTCTCTCGGCACAGCCTGCTCCTCTGGGTTGTAATGCATCTTTGTGCTCAGTCTCTCCCCATTTCCAGCACAAAAGTTCAGGGACACTCTGAAGTCATTTTGTGTTTAGCTTAAGGCTGAACAGCTGACAAAGCTGCTTTTCGTCTGCCTTCCTGCTCCTTGGGGAATCCTGCTCCAGTTATAGCAGAGAAAGGAATCCTGCCTCTGAACACAGAGGCAAAGGTCTCTTATTTGGGAATGAGAGGGTTCTTCAGAACCCTCTGGTGATGGGGCTGTGCTGGGCACATGAAGAAGCTCATTACCCCAGAGAAAGATGTTTCTCAGGTGTCACATTAAAAATGGAAATATCTTCTCTGTAAATGCTAGCATTGCAATGACTGTCACAGCAAATTCTGATCTCTGTGATTTTGGAGTAGATGGAACTTGCAGATCTTTGCCAGCTTGCTGCTTTACAAGTGCCTGGACTGGCTCTTATTTTGTTTAGGTTGTGGAGTGTAATTAGTTCATTTCCTGTCCATAAAGAACAGTACACTCACATGTATGCTGCCCTATACTGTCTTCCTCAAAGCACTCCGCCAATGGAGCAGACTGCATCGACTGGACCACCTGGCGCTGGGCTTTTTGGCTCCACAGTCACGAGAGGGCAGTGTTAAACATGCTCTACCTATCCTTTAAGCAAAGGGCTGCTTGCAGCCTGCAGGAGCAGGATACCTAGGAATACTGTAAAGTCTTGAGGCTATGTGAGAAAGTTTGCTCCCTGCTTTAATGTGTTTTTGGGACTGTACTACTTTCTGGTAAGTAGGAATCCCATGATTGGATGGAGTCTTCTGAAAGAAGAGTGCCTATCCTTAATGAAGTGCCCCAATTATAGAACTCTAGTAAATTATGTTAGTAAAACGTTTCTTTTAATGGATGTAGGATTCTGTCAGCTGAAGATTGTATTAATTGCATATTTACTAATAAGAAACACGAGTGTAAATTACGCAGTGCTGTGCGGCTGCAAAGGAATTAGAGCTTGTCTCTTGTGGTTCTCAGTTCGCACCCAGATTCTGGGGCTCCTTTAATTTTGAATTGTGACAAATGTGATTATGTCATGCAAAGTGAGATGAAATAAATTCCAGTTTTAAAGAGCAGAGAAGAAAGGATGAGGATGTTCTATACTGCTCTTAAGATTTATTATTATGCTCTTAAGATTTATTATTATTCTTCATATTAAGTAACTGAAGTATTGTTTATATCACTGCCTACTCCGGATGGGTTTGGGATTTGGCAATGAAAGCACACACACACTCTGAGAAAAATCAGCCCCTTCGTTTATTCAAGACAATCCACACTAGCAACACACTAAAGCACTGCCTATATGCCAAAGTTCTTAAACAGATTCTCGTTTTTACTGAAAGCAAATGGAGGCCTTATGCTTTGCTATGAAGTATTTCATCCTCTGTCAATCCCAATAAGTTAAAATGTGTATGAACAAAATATGTAAAATACTTTTAAGAAGGCTGTGTCTTGTAAAGGCAATGGCGTGACTTGGGCAAGTGGTTATCCATACTGCAGGAGGCCTGTGAAGTCCCATTGGGTGAGGTATTTTTGGAAGTCTGTAACAGAAGAGTCTCTGCCATGGATGGACCTGGGGTGGCACTCGCTGCTACAGCCTGGAAGCAGAACTGGAGCGTGAATCCATTATTTAATCTGAGTTCGGTAAGCGAAGTAACTCAACACCTTGGAGCTTTCTTTGAGCTCCCCAATCTTCCCTGCAGTTATTCCTGTGCTTACTCCAAAGAGTATCCCACCTTGAGGAATAGGGTGAGTTCCTAGTTTCTACTGGTTGCTGATAGCTCTGAGAAATGTGAATACTGTCCTGAGTGGCACTACAATGGTGTAATCCTTACCGAAGAGAACTAGTTACGCAGTCCATGAATGATACTGCCAACAATGCCTGGTGGATCAGTGCCATTCACTGTACTAGCAAAGCCACTGCTCTGTTCCTCAGTAAGGACACAGATCCTATTAAAATGGCTTAAAATAAATTTTCTGTTTTGACTATAAGCAGAAAAGCAGGAAATGCTTTTAAAGATTTGTTAATGCAAAGAAAAACTTGATCCTGCAAAGGAAAGTTGAGGCCCAACATAAAAAGACAGTGGGAATTTGCTAGGGAGGACTCTCCAGACAGGTTGTAAAATTCCAACCTGTGCCTTGGGTATTAGGTTTTATGATGCCTATAGAAGGACTTGCTTACTGGCTACGTGCTTTTAAATACTGTGGTGGGAGGAGAAGTGGATTTGAAGCGAACATATAAAATGTTCGCGGTCTTGTGTAATTTTTGGTATGTTGACAGAGCAGTAATGAAAGGCTGTTTGAGCTGACCAGTTGGAATATACATAGAGAATGTGCATGTGGTTAGGAGATCTGCATTCAATTACTATCTCACCACAGCCTTGCTGCAGACAAGGCACTTATTCTGTGCCTCAATTCCCTAATTCTAAAACAATGATATTCCTTTGCCCAGTTTGCCTGCTTGGATGAGACGCTTCTTAGGGCAACAACTGTCTCTTAAAATGTCTTTTTTGTATTTTTGGTTTTTTTGACTAATATAAAGCAGCTCTGAAAATCTCATTGCTACTGTAGTTCTACTGCTATGATTTAGAACAAGTGATTAATTAGTCATTTATTATCTCTATGTTTCCTTTTTATTTGCTTTATCTAATCTAAGAAAAACCACTTTATTCTTGGATAATGTAATCATATGATACTTTTTGAAAATGGTCTCACGTGATGTCTTTATTTCTATTTAGATCCTTTGCATTGAAATCCAAGAATGTCAGCTATTGTAGTCCAAATTCCCATAGCAGACCATGCAGACAACTTTTTTCTTAGGTTAAAATGTTTTGTTAGAAACAAACATGTTTGGTTACCCACACAGAGTTATTTCACTGTTAGTTAACTGCCTGTGGATAAAGATGGAGCTGTGGGCAAATTCTTTCAACTTCAAACCTGAGGAACCAAGATGTCACCAACCTAGGTGGGTTTAAACCACTGTTAAGTCTATTGTGTAAGTAAGTGTGTGATTCACACTCCAAATACCACTTTGGCACAGAAGCCACATGAGCTGACTTAAAAACGTTTGACCAAATAACAAGGAGATGTAACAGTCACTGGAAGTGTTTCCAACACGGCATTCAGGATATTTAATGAGACCTAATGACTGAAAATTCCTATGATCATCAGATGATCAACATTCCAACATATTCCTGGTTATGTTTATTAAATATTCCCTTTTTTGGTCCTAAGAGCGAATGTTTGAAAAAGAATGTTAAAAGTTATTGTAACCTACTTGACTTCATTGGCATATTTTACAAAAGATGGGGAAATATGTGGAAGCCACTGAAAACCAAAGAGTTCTTGCTTTGGAGAAAAACATAGTTCAAGCCAAGGCTCCAGAAAGGCTGGAACCCTTCCATGGTTTTAAAGGGAAAAAAACTCTATTGAAGACTCCCTCATTTAAAGGCAGCAAGGAAACTGTGTGCCTGTTCCACTTTTCCCAGTTTTAACACTGCATAAAACACCTTTCTTTGGGAGAAGCCAGCTTTATCTTCAACAATGTTGTGGCAAATGATCTGTTCAAGTTCATTTTTAGCTCACAGTCTCAGAAATTTCACACAGCATGGAGACTTTTTATTAAAGTCTAGATGGAATTTGCGTATTTTCAGCTAGGGTACGAATATAGAAAGATTGGTTTCTCTCATTGTGTTGAGTAAGAGAAAATATGGTTTCACTCCCACGGAAAAAGAAAAAATGGGGACAAATAAAACATTAAATCGCTTCTCCCAAGATCTTTAAACTGCATTAACTGCAGAGGTGCAATATCTTCAGACTCCAGCTCTAAAGAAGGATGTGCAGACAGAGGCATTTGGAGGAGTGTCGGGGAAGTCCCTGGGAAGCACCTTCTCAGCGAGTTCCAGGTTTTAACCTGCTCTACAGCAGAGCTCTAGACATCAAGCTAGAAGCCAGGGATATTTACAGTGTAATTGGGGTTGCCTTCCAAAACATAGGTGGTGAACTGTTGATGTGGAACTCCTGCTGGGGAGTGGTCAGCAATCCCACATGTGCCTTGCATGATGGTTAGCCAAGGGTTGCATTTCCAGATAACTCTAATATCCTCTTGCATCTCCTCTGTTTCAGTATTGGCTGAGAACTGCAACAGGATTTCCAGGCAAAAACTTTCAATTTGCAAATGTTAAATTCCTCTTCTATGTCTGTTGAAGCCTTGTCCAGTATCAACCTTATTGCTGTGAATTAGGCAACCTTCAAATGTGCCATTTAAATATGTTTAATTCTTCAGTGCAACAGACTTTGATAACATGAGGCTTACCAGCAGTTCTTGCTATCACACTGCTCTTACCTTTCACTCCCTAGGGTAAAGCTGACTACTTGAATAACTCTTAAGCACTGCATTACTTAAAAAAAGCACTGCAAGAATATGGTGTATCTGTATAATCAATCTCTGTAATCAAGCCACTACCAGTGCTGCTTTCTTTAGCTAGGAATGGAAATTAGAGAGTGAAGGTTGTAATAAGAGTAAATTATACTCGACAGTGAGCTTGGCTCTTCTCCGTATGGAAAGAGAACGGGCACCAACTGCGTATGTAACAGCAGCTCTCAATTCGGGGCCAGTATTTGAGCAGACCATAAGTATAATCAGATAGAAATGGTTAAGAAGCAGAACCAGGCCTTGATTCATCTCAGAAACTCTCTGGCAATTTGTAGTTCACTCTGCTGAATGAGAGCTTCAGAAAAAAGGCTCTGGTTTTCCACATACGCACAGTTACCGCCTATTGCAATTCCATGCCAAAAGGTTAAAGCTAATTACAGAATGTGGAGCAGCAACATTGTCTTTCTCTTTCCAAACTCTTCTTAATAAGTAATCTCTATTGATCTGTTCATTTGTAGTCAGTCTAGCCTTGGTCCCTGTTTCTCATTGCTTCTTTGCCTAGCACACACTAACCTCTCTTTTTGCTTCACTTGACTTGCATGAAAACCAATAGTGTTTTGTCTATGATTTTATTTCAGCAATACCATCAGTAATAGTTAACGTTTTCAATGCCATTAATACATGGAAGTGAAAACTCTCTGGCAGTGCCAGTGGCTTTATTCAAATGACTTTTGCAATCAAGCCAAATATTTGGTCTGCTAGTTTACATAGAAATGTTAGTTTTTAACATAAACTCTATACTTCAGCTGATATTATTATCAGGGAAATTGATAACTTTTTCTGATTTATGCCACAAGCTTCCACAATATTCCAGCCTCCAAATACAAGGGAATAAAACATCTCCTTAGTTCCAAATCCGCAGCTTTCCCCAAAGCCAAATGCCTCTAGCCCTGTTGCCTTTTCCCAACAGTTCTGAACGTACAAATAAACCGACACCTCCGCATGTTACCAGACAAGCATAATCCACCTATGGGGACTTTTCTCGAGAAATCTAACTTATTTTTTCCTGCTTCTGAGCTGAGTGAATGAAGTGTAGTGTAAATGCTCTGTCACCATTGCCACTACACAGTGCTTGCCCTAACGGGCCTGGCCTCTTCCCTTCTCCTCTCTCAGTGCTCGACCTTTACTTTGTAGCATGAGCTCCCAGGCTCCCCGGTGCTTTCTGTGTTCACGCTCAGTAAAGACAAAAGCAGGACAGGGGCAATAATGTCGCCTGCCTGCAGATTTGGGAAGATATTATAGCAGCTCAGTTATAGAGGATTATTTTCTAATCTCAAGAGGCTGCATTGCTTCTTAAAACGAGTGCCTATATTCTGAAATAAACAAACAGACTTCACACATCAGAAAGAGAAAAGAAAGGACTGGCTCTAGGGAATGGATGAATGTGTTCTTTCTCAATAAAGTTGCTTCCTAAGGATCTTTGATTTTTACCACAGCTTCTCCGCTTAAGAAGAGGTCACAGCAAGAACAAGGCCTGTACTTAAATAAAGGCCAGAGAATAAGTTTGAGTGAAAAAGAAGCAAAAACAGAACTGCAGCTGTGCCTAGGCACCTCCTGAACTTTATCCATCAAGGAGCCCGGAAGATTTTGCAGAGATTACAAGTGAGCAACTGAATCAGGAAGCAAGCACAAGACAAAAGGAGCGAGGTTATCGTTACTCCCTGTGCTCCTAATCACCTGATAATCATCTGAACTCTGTAGTTCAGCTTCAGTAACTCACTTTTCTAACTAGGTAACTTCATCTGCCATCTGTTTCCTGAGCCTTGCTCTACAGGAGCTGTATATGCTCTGTAAGGATTTTGCCAAGTTGTTGCTGGTGGCTTTTAAGGTACAGAAATGTAAATGTGGGTCACAATGAGCTAGAAACTTTTAAATCTAGCCAGCTGCTGTTTCCTAAACATGTCCCTGGAGCAGCTGCAGGAAGAATATTTACAATTAAAGAAAACCCTAAAACCCAAACATCTCAAGCAGCCACTTGAGAGTGTAGAGGATTACTCTAGGCAGCACTGTTCATTCACTAAATGTCATATCTGAAAATTCATTATATTCAGCTTGATCTGATTTAGGATCAGTATCTAAAGTGGCTCTTTTCACTTTCAGGCCCTGTACCTCCTAGAAGGCTCTGAGGATGAGGGCCACAAAACATAAACCACAAAACACAAATGGCCCTCGCGAGGGTTCTGTGGAGACACCGTGCTGGACGCCCAGCGTGTGTCCACACTAGGATAGCAGATCTGGCCCCCCAGTCCCCTTTTTTTCCCCTTGATCTGACTTATACAATGAAAAGAACAGGAAAAAATAGAGAGGAAAAGAAATATGTGAGTTCTGCTGCGAATGAGTCAATGCCTGGAAACCCAGCAGGGGCACTGTCTGCTCTCCTTATGGAGCTCAGGGGCTTTCATCCCGATTCAAGCGTCTCCTACTCCTCCCTCTCAGCTGAAGGCAGATGTGGGTTCACTGGCAGCACTGGGCCTTGCTCTCTTAGAGTGTTTAAGGCTTGAGCCATCATTTTAAATTGAAAGCAGAGACAGTGATGCTATTACTAGATCGTCTAGAGCAGCGATTCCCAACTGCTAAGACATGAGAACATTTACAGGAAAGGAGTTTCATGGAGCCTAAGCTAGAAATCAGCAAGGAACAGCATATGATACAAATCAGTGTCTTCTCAGAGTGTGTGCTTGCAAGTACTGAGGAAAAGAAAGTGCTTTCCAAGAGATGCTGCACATACAGACCTTGGTCAGTTGTTGCATAGGAAGAGCCACAGCAGACTTGGGACAGGTTTCTCCCCCAGCTTCTCTCCTTTGGACACCAAATAACCCCTTAGGTGCACAAAGCAAATGTTTATATAATAAATATCTCTCTTTTTAACAGCTCCATAGCTTTATAGCTGTTGGATTCTGTGCACGTGCCCTTTCATTTCAGGAAGGGATGCCCTGCTCTTCAGCAGCGGGCTCTGTGTGCTCTGCCCACAGCCGAGCACATCTGCCCAGCCCGCACAGAGCAGGGAAGCGAATCAGTAACTGCTGAGCTGCGGGCATCACTGCAGTAGGTGCGCAGTTGTGGTCCTGATCCTGCGAATGATGCTACATTATGGCTGTCTTTGGCACCTACTTACACCAAGCTATTGGTGTAAGTATTCTTAAAATTCTCTTTATTTTTTTTCCTTTAAATGCTCCTGTGACTGTACAGAAAAGTAAACCTGAGGAGGAAGGATCACTAGAACTGGTAAGAATTATTCTGAGTCACTGAAAATAGAACCATGACTTTTTATTCAGATGTTTAATTTAAAAACAAATGGTAGCCATATTAATCTTTTTTTTTTCCCCAAACTCTCACAGCTTTGAAACATTGAAAGCACATTGCACCTGGAGCAGTTGATTTAAGGGAGTGAGGAGTAAGGAAAGTACCCATACCAGCAGACACCTTCACAAGGAAGTGGCAATTCCCACTGCACCTGGAGGACAGAGAATCAAAAGAGTTGGTGGCAACTTTCCCTCCTGTTGTAACTGCTGTGACCCTCTGCAGAGGCAGATCTCGATAACACAAGTGAAGTACCAGGAAAAAGCAGCATCCAGCTCTGTCTTCTCGTCCAACCTGCTCAGGCTGCAGGACACAACCTCTTCTCAGCAATTGAAAATATTCCCTGCTGCATTAGAATGAAAAGCACTGAGGTCTCTGCAAATACAAACCTGACACTGCTGCGGGAAACTGCAGCTATTGGATGAAACTATTGGATGAGTTGTTTCTCCTGTTAACTTTATTCTGAACGGGCTGCTGTATGGGAAATGAAATGGGGGTGAGAAGGAGCCCGTGGTTTGCTCCTTTGGCCCCAGACACATGGTCTGGTGAGGAGTTGGTTTCTACAGCTTCTGCTTTCTCTTTTCTGCAGCAGTTGGGAGCTACACAGTAAGATACCCAGTGAGGATGTGATTCCAGCACACAGCAACACAAGATGACGGAAAGAGGAAGCTTTAGCCTAGAACCTGGGCTTTTAGCATGTCTATCACCATGCATTTGCATGATCTAGCCATAATCACTGCATTTTAATTTTAAATTTTAAAAAAGCTTGCTTAATGTGTAAATGAAATTAATAAAGAAGTACCAGATCAGAAATGCTTTGAGGATGCAGCATGCCTTGATTTCCCTGCCCCTCCCCTTTCAGGTCTGCAGTTCCATGTTACAAATAGCAGCTCTAATGTCCTCATCCTGAAGAGGATTCAGCCTGTCCCCGTCTCTCATGTGTTCTTTCCTTGGAACTACTTTAGCACTTAACTCAATTATCTGTAAATGGTTTATTCAGATAAATCCCATTGCCCCAGATCCAGTCGTCCCTGGACAGACATGCAGTTGCAGATCAGCACTGCCAGGCCTGCAGCCTGCCCAGGCACACAGTATATGCACTCATACAAACACCCCATACAAGCTTCTTATATGTCTGACTCACCCTGATACTCACCACATAGAACCCCATATGCACACCCCTATATACCACCCCAAGCACAATGCACAGAGCCCTATATGCACATCCCTGTATACCACCCCATGCACAGAACCTTGTATGCACCTCTCTGTAAACTCCCGTGGTATGCACCACACAGACCCCTGCATACCACCCCAAGCACAACGCACGGAGCCCTATACGCACACCCCTGCACCCCGCACCCTCAGCAGCACCCCCGTGCCAGCGGGGCGAACGGGCCGGGGGGCTCTGCGCTCCCCGCCGTCTCTCCCCGCCGGGCGGCGCCGCCGGCCCCTCCGCGCCAGCCCCGCGCCCGCTGCGCAGCGGGGCAGGGAAGGAGTTAACGGGGCGACCGCAGCGCGTATCGCCGCCCGGCAGCGCTTCCCGCGGGCGCCGCTTTCCGCGGGCGGGACGGGCGCCGAGCGGCAGGTGGGGACGGCGCTGGGGACGGCGCTGGGGGCGTTGGAGGCGCTGAGGGGGCGCGGGGCAGCCGCGCATCACCCCGCGCTGCGCCTCGCGGCGCCGGGGCCGGGGGCGGGAACAGGAACGGGAGCGGGGCGGGCGCCGGGCGGGTCTGCGGCGGCGGCGGCGCGGGCACATGCGGCGCTCGACGGGGTCCCCGTCCCCTCGGCGGCCAGCGCGGCGGCGGCGGCGGCGCTCGGCGGGGTAGGCGCTGCGGGCACCTCGTGCGCGGCCTTGGGGCGCGGTTATTGTTCTGCGGGCGCGGCGGGGGTTGTTAAGAGCAACCTTGCACGGGCTGCTCTGGCTGCTGGGCACCGCTTGCCCATGTGCCTTTGAGTGACTGTGTGGGGGCACGTGCAGCAAAGTGCCGGCCCTAGGCGGCTGGGATTGTCTTTGATGGTTCAGGCAAATGCATTGCTTTAGAAAGTTTGCTGTTCTCTGGGTAACTTGTTCCGTGTTGCACAATGGTGCAACGAGCCCTTTTGAGGCTAGTTAGTGCCCCCAAAGGGGATAAATCCTGCTGTTACGACTCCGGCATAATGCATAAGGATGGTGGGAGAGATTGAATGATTAAAGTCATTAGTTGGGGGGCACGGGGGCAGACGGGGCGGAATCGCCTCCGTGCCCGCTGCCTTCGCGCTGCAGCGCTCGGTGCTTGCGGGCAGCTCCGCTGTTTAATCGTGGCCCCTGCCGCGCGTGCAAGTCCGCGCCCGGGCATGTGCGCGCTGGGCCGGGGGGCAGAGCTCTGCCCGGGCATGTGCGCGAGGGGCTGAGCTCTGCCCTTGCAGTTACTAGGCACTTTTTAGCCCCAACCCAAGGGGATGCTTCTCCCAGAGACGGAGAGGGGACACAAAAGTGTTTTGAAGCCTGGACTATACTTGTTACACCTGAGAGGATGAGCGCAGCCTTCCCCATGCCCCATTGCTGAAAGTGCCCTGTGCTGAGCCCTGCGGAGGGGCTTGGCGGGGCGTGCGGAAGGTGGATCCCCACCGTGAGCCCTGCAAGCTGCACCTCCTTAATGAACTCCTGGAAAACCATTGCTGCCAGTGAGCAAACGAACAATTCCTCTTGTGCTTTAAATCCTGAACCGAGGGACTATCTCCCTTCCCCTGCTTCCTGCCCGCGGGAGCCTTTATTTTTTTCCTAGGGACTTGTGTTATTTTTTGCTGAAAACAGCATGTTCCTTCCTGCACAACTTTGTATTTGCTGAGTTATTCCCAGAACTAGAACCTAAAAGAGTATCTCATGGGCTTTGTGTTTGTCAGCCACAATTTTATTTACTAATAACTGTCAGATGGCACAAGAGTTTTATATTCATCTAACGCACATCCACCAAATCTTCTGTTTCCTCATGATATAATTCCCGTGCAGCGACGTCTGCTGCTGTTTCTCTGCACTGCCATGCGGTGCTCACTAGCACACCTTTCCATACTAAACCTCTCACCCTCAGCATTTTGTGTCCATATGGGCTGTGCACGTGTTGCATTTGCAGCTTGAGTAGCTTCCCTGGCTGCAGTTGGAGCAAGTTTGTCACAGGGCCAGTCTCCAGAAAGATATGTAACATGTCTGATCTTGTATGGGTTATGCTAATGCTATTTAACTGCCTTAGAGACACATAAGCAGGAAGAAGATGCCTGCTTTAATATATGTCACAGACAGGATTTTCTATAAACTTAGGAGGCTCACACTTGTTAATGTCGCTGGCCTAGTTTTTAGTGGTCTTATAGGGAAATCTTAAGAGATCTGCTGCAAAAGAAATTGGAAATGTGATCCTCTGCCATTGCAAGCATCACCATTATTTTATTTGCCTTGCTATTTGGTGCAAAGGAGGATGGAGATAAATCAGTGAGGTTCTGTTGGTTGTCTTGTATAATGCAGAAGTGAATTTATGAGGTCTGGAATAAGCAGCAATTATGTATTGACACTGGTTTTAGCTAGATTTAAGAGATGCAGCTTTCCACTGGTTTTCAGTCTGTTTCGTGTTCTGCCTCCTCTCTTAAGATCATTAGCACTTCCCTTGGGCGATGATCCTATTTTACAGTCAACCAAAATCCATACCAAGGCCCTTACACAGGCCAAATGCACTGTGTCAGAGACTATAAACTGGCAGTTAAAAATTACTTTCCAGAGCAGCATTAAACCAAAGCACAGACGTAAATAGAGCTTAGAGTTGCTCCAAGTGCTGCGCCCTAAAGTTGTGAGTGTCTAAATTTGGAAAGTGTGTGCAAATTGTATTTATTTTTTTTTCTTTTTGCAAGGGCTATGTAGGAAGGCAGCTGAAGTTTTTGATTATACTTTCTGAGACTTTGGGGCACAGTTTGTGGCTGTTGAACTCTACCAAGTAGTCTGTGTCCAGGCTGGAGCATGGGCTGGAAGGGATCCTGGACTACTTCATTTGGCTTTTGCAGACAGGCACATCTTATCTCCTGTATAAACTTGTCAAGTTTCACACTAAAATATGTTAGAGAATTTTTGGCTTTTGCTCTGTTAGAGCTCTCTTCAATAGCTTTCCCAAACCTTACACCACAGCTGAAGATTTGTGGAGTTCTAACTAATATAATTTGTTTTATGGCTAGTAATAACCTCCTCTCACTTTGTTAATAAATTCTATAGTTTTAATTCCCACCTGGAAGGCAAACTGTTTTCACCCAGATTTTTATAGCAACATGTTGCTGCACCTGTTGCAGTTAATATTAATTTATTTATTTACTTAGTTACTGATCTTTAACAACTTTTTCTGAGTCTGGGTGACCATAGTAGTAGTCAGCAGACTCAGTCCCCTTCAAAGATGAAAATGCTTCCTTGATGTGTACTAGAATTACCTATGCTGTTTGGATTTTTAGTATTGCATGATAGAGAAGTGCATGATTAACATGGAGTGATAAAATAGAGAGTCATTAGTGAAGCTGGCTAGATCCAGATGTGATAAACTCAGGACTCTCTTCCTAGCCAGCTCTCTGATAAATTTGATGTCATCTATATTGTCTGTGATCACAGCATGGGTTGTGCTAAAACTTGGTCTCTACAGAGCAATTTTAACGGGCCTGTCAAATGTGCTACAACCAGATCTGTCTCTAACATCTTCATTAACTCTCTACAAAGAGAAGAGTATACAAATTACCAGACTAACATCTCATTGACCACATGAACAAGCTACTGCACACTAATTTATGCATGGAAATTTGGAAGTTGCAACCTGCTACATGAAAGAAAAATCAAAAGCTCCAACTGCAATGCATTTGTGTCTCTGTTGTTGCCATTGCTATTAGGAATGGAAACCAGGAAGCTGATGTAGAATTCAGATTTAATTTTCCCAAGACTCTTAACTAATTTCATAAATGTTTTTGCCTCTGATGTTTCAGTAGCTGCTCCCTTTATAAAAGCTAGAAATAACTGGTTCTCCTTTAATAGGAGGAAATGAAAGGACTGAGCTCTCCACAAATGAGGAGATTAGAGCTCCATGATGTATATGCCCTTTAATTGATGCTGGAAACCAAACCTCCCAGAATAATCTTAACTCTCACTTGTGGTGAGCAGAAATTCTAGAAAAAAAAAATCCCTTAGTGACTTATTAACAAAGGCTTTTCAGGTTTACTGGAATTTATCATGTGAGCCTAAGCTATCTTTTGTTCATCCAGTTGGCAGGCTTTAAGGTTTAAAAGGGTCTACAGAAACACCTCCCCCAAACTCCTTATTTAATTAAAGAGGCTTGGTGCATTATTTACCTTTGAGTCTTCCTTTTATGTGGGAAAAATGAAGTGGTCTTAACATATTAGGTTTTTATGCTGCGTTTTAAGTTAAAAAAGAGAAAAGAGACAGAAACTTTGGCTATAACTTCAAATTAGCACTGACCTATATAGCTGTCATATTCATTCACAAGATCTGAGAATGAGGCCACTTCTACATAAATTCTGAAATACAAATACAGGTGTGTAACTCTACAACAAATTTCATCACTGCTGTAGGTGCCTAAAGAGCTCTGATGTGAGCTGGTCTTATCTATTTCCCTGGGAGCTCTAGAGTCACTGGATGCCCAGATCAGGCCTTTCATGCACTGATACTCTCTATTTTTGGCTTTGGGAGTTCAATAAAGACAGACTGGTAGCTGTAGTTCTCTCACTGCTTCCCCTCTCCTTTTCCTCCCCCACTCCATTCATTGTTGTAACTGTGAGCATCAAGTTGCAGATAAAAGGACTTGTGAGAGAGCAAGGGGATGCGGCCCTTGCCAAAGGCAATTAAGTGCTTAGGATTACAGTGTGCTTTACAAAGTGTGTTCTTGCTGAATCCCTTCCCACTTCTGCTCGCTGGCACACAGCAGTTTGCTGGCACTTGCCTTTGTTATAATGAGCCTTAGCATTGCTAAATTTCACTTAAGTGTGTCAGCTCCCTAAATAAGTCCAGCAATCACAGTTTCTTATATTATTATAAGACAGTCTTGCTTGGTGATTTTTTAGTAACAGTTGGCTTGGCCTCGTCACCTCTTCCATAATTGGATTAAATATGCTCACTAGCCAAATACGTGCTCTATTTAGGGCATCTTAACTCTTCAGCCTGAAATGCCATTCATAAGCACAGGTTTCTTAGTGCATTTTCAGTGTCTGTGTGGCTGAGGGATGCTTTCAGCTATTTCCTTCACCTAGAAACAATTATAATAGACTGTATATTCTGTTTGAAAGTAGAGCCTGTAACTTGGGGGTGGAAGAAGAGATGCTGTAGTTGCCAATCATTTGAATCTGTTGTTGCATCTTCATTTGAAAGACATAAATAGCAAGTCAATGGAGTTGTGGAGACTTCCTAACTGAGGAAGGGGAGTGATGGTGTGTGTTGCTTTGCATGCCCACTGCAGATTATTTCTAATTGTTGCTCAGTAGGTTAAGGCTGTGGCTCTGAGTTGGCTTTCACAGATCCTTATGTTATTCTTCTCCCATTTTGTGACATTTTCAGAGCAGCAGGATACTATATGAACAAAAAGATGGGCCCAAAATGATACAGGGAGTGTGTAGTGGAAGATAAGCCAGCTGCCAGGCCTGCAATTTTATCCCAAGACCTTTTACGTGCTGTCTGCACCAGTACAATCCATCTGCCAGTGGGAAAAAATAGCCAAGTAAAACTCAGTATCACAATTGTTATCCTCAGTGAAAAGACAAAGGAATGAATGGATGATGGGGAGGCGAAGAACTGAATTGCAGATACGCATATGTAGAAGATGGAGATTTGGATTTATCAAGAGAAAGACACTGGCACTTGATTTGGCATATGTGTTATGTGAAATACGTTCCACATAATGAAAGGACTCCTGTTAACTACTCTTATTGGCCTAGAAGTATTGTAGCTTTTATGTGATGTTTGTTTCTAAGGCCCATGAAAGTAATACTCTGAAGTCTGTGTGAGTCAAAGGAAATATGGAAGTACAGCCACCAGTTCTCGAGGTTTGATCACAGCTTTGCTGCATTTGATTTTTACGGTGATGCAGTTCTGTTAAGTGCTATAAATTAATGGTATAATCATGGTGCAAAACTAAACCTTATAGATAAACAGGGTGAGGTAGGAATGTGAAGTTTTTCATAACTGCCAAGTAGCAGATATGAAACATAAGAATTTCATTTACTGTATAAATATGCACTGCAAATAATGAACGATTATTTGGCTTTATTTCCTTATTATTAAATGTTTGTAGCTGTGCTTTCTAAAGGATTAACTAGTATGAATTTGACCATCTTTTAATGGAAAATATATAAAAATTCCATGAATACCTTGCTATGATGAAAGCAGCTTGTTAATACTGAAACAGAGAGAAAGGGGGAAAAAAAAAGCTGAGTATCTCTCCTGAGCAAGGATAAACTGTCAGACTTGGATGAAGAGAAATTGTGAAGGCATATTCTGTAAAAAGCACTCACAAAGCACACGTTAGGGAGCCACTGTCTGTATGGTTTTAGTCTCTTGATTATATCAAAATTACAGAACAGAAGCAATAAGCAGACTGTCTATGTTTAAAATACACAGGAAAGAGAAAAAAAA
>JAUBOD010001105.1:633866-649223 GCA_032353885.1 Nothura maculosa
CATCCCTTTCTGTTTTGTGCAGTGTAAATTATTCTAGTATTTTTGTGGATATCTTGGTGATATCTGCTTTTATGCAAGCTGTCGTTGCATGAACCCTGCCATTCTGGCCATGATGGTGTTAGGGAGTGTGTCTCATGCAGAGCCTGTGAGGCCATAGCGGAAGGAGCCCGTCTTTGAAACGTAACAGCTGCTGGATGGGTGTCTCACCCCCAGCTTCAGAGCAGTGCAGTTCCACTGACCTCAATAGAGTTGCAGCATTCATGATTTTCACTAACATAGGAGGGAACCTGGGCCTATATTCTTCTAACTGATCTATTTAGCAGCTCTTTTCCATACGCACTCTCCATGCCAGTGACAGGAGCTTCCTGGAACTGACAGGAAGCACAAAAGACTCTCTTCTCTAAATCACTGGACCTTAAGAACATTGAAAGGATGTTACAACAACCCCTTATAATACCCCATTGTCGGGCTCTCTCTGAAGATGCCTGGACTGGTATCATAACTCTAAGCTTTCTGGGGGTGTGTGATGACCCCACAAGGAAGAAAATAGAAGAGTAATGGTTTGGGTGGCTGTGAGGAATTTTATGGTACTACCTCCATTGACTGTAACTTGAAACTAGCAGCTAACTGAATGCACAGAAGCAGGAAGCTAACAAATATTATATCATATATCATGTGTTTTTTTTTTAAGAAAGAGATGCTGGCTTGTGTGTCTGTGCATGCCTGTATGCACAGTGCTGACTGACAGGGGAATGGAGAAATATGGCTTATGTGCTTGTTGTTGTGTCCCTTTCTTACTATTTATTTTGCATAGCAATTCTTTGCATTGCAGGCTGTGCTTATGAGTAAGGTGAGCACACCTGCATGGTAGAGGGCCTCCGGGGTCTGCAGCATTCCCTGCTGCATTCCCTGCTGAGAGTTACTGGCAAATGACCTTTGTGTTGCTGGCAAAACAGGCTTGAGAGACGTTATTGACAGGTCAAAAATCAAGGACAGACTTCTGATCAATGATTCTGGCATTGAGGAAAAAGAAAAGCATAAATAGTTATAAAATTACTTACACAAACACCTTTCAAGTCTTTTTCCTGGTCTCTTCCCATATTTTCACCTTGGCTTACAGAATTGCTGGATATATGGGGCTGGCAGGAGATGCCTTTTCCAACACCCCTTGCAAAGCTGGGCCAGCTATAGCAGTTTGTCCAGAGAAGGCTTTGAAAATCCTCAGAGACTTCACAGCATCTCTGGGCAACAGTGCTCAATGCTCACGCAGTTAAAAAAATAAAATAAAAATGTTATCTTTTATGTGTAAAAGTGTGGAGCTGAAAATGTGACTGGGCTTATGCTCCATCCATCAGAGATCCCCTTGTGGGACACTGAGGTGGGCTGTGTTACACTTTTCTGTTTCTTCATCTGCACTTACCATCAACAGCTCCTCTGCTCCCGCCAGGGTGTCCCTGCCCTGCCAGTCGTGCTCACCCATGGCGTGTGGGTCCCTTGCGGCATGGAGGTTGCCCACAGCACCTCTCCAGCCTCAACAGCTACTGCTGTTTTTCATGTTTTTATTAGCGTGTTAGCCCAAAAACATGTTAATTGGGCTGTTCTGCAACCAACGGACGCTTTGTTAGATGCTGGTACAGGTTCAGTGCCTGTTGGTTTCCTTTGGCTGCGGGCCACCTGGTCAGAACTGGCTGGAACCGGTTCCGGGCAGTTCATGCAGGTCCCGGCGCTGCAGCCCCTGCTGGTCACCTGCTCTCAGAACCAGCTGGAACCGGTTCCGGGCAGTTCATGCAGGTCCCAGCGCTGCAGCCCCTGCTGGTCACCTGCTCTCAGAACCAGCTGGAACCGGTTCTGGGCAGTTCATGCAGGTCCCAGCGCTGCAGCCCCTGCTGGTCACCTGCTCTCAGAACCAGCTGGAACCGGTTTGGGGCAGATTGTACCGGTCTCACCGCTGCAGCAAGTGCCACTTACCTGCCTTCCTAACGGTCTGGAACCGGATCAGGGGGTTCGTGCCCATCTTGTCTGCAGCTGCTGCCATGCGGTGCAGGTTGTTCCTGCCCGCCGCAGGGTCCTCCCCGCGACAAGCGTGTGGGGACATGGCTGTGGGGTGGCAGCATGTCCGCCGATGGGACCCGGCCATCCCCAGGAATAGGTGAGGAGATGGAGCTGTGCAATGGAGTCCTGAGGGAATGGCTGGCCTGAGCACCTCTGATTTCAGGCCAGGCTCTGAGGTACTTTGTCTCTTATCCTTCAGAGTAGTTAAACCCAAATTTTATAGGAGTCGTTGGGAATGTTTTTGCTTAAGTTAAAAATTTAAAGGAATGAGAACATAGGCATTTGGATTGGGGTTGTTTAGTGCCAAGTGAAGAGCATCTCGCGCTGAGTGAAAATCAATATGGCTGCTTAAAAGACTGTTTTACCTAGGTTTTCTTCAAGTATTTCTAAACTTTGCTAAAGGATTGCTTTTGCTTGAGTATTTTACATTAACTCATGCTATGATATAGTTTATTTCAGATTGCTAATGAACTAGTTAGCTCCATCTATGAAGTTCTAACCTTCTATGAAACTCTAAATTATATTCTTTCTCAAAGTATTTCCAACGGACAGATATGGACATTGAGGTACAGAAGTAGGTGGAATCCAAGTGCAAACTTGCTTCCTGATCAGATCACTGCATCTAAACCATAGGACAGAAAGACAGAGAAAGCTGTGGATGGTCCAAGAGTTTCCTAGGTAAAACAGTGTGGGCTTTGTGTCTTTTTCTGCATGTAATTTATTATTATTATTATTAAGCAGTTCATGACAGTAGAGATCCTGAGCTTCTTAAACTCAATGTAGATTTCTCTAACTGAAAACAATTACTTCTTCATCCATTCTGCTTGCGATAGCAAAGACAAACCTAAATGTGCAAGGAGATTTTAGTACTTGATACTCTTAGATAAGTTATAGCTTTCTGCCTCAGAATGGCATACTCTGTGTGTGTGAATCCCAATTTGACTGTACAGTTGGTTTGACTACTAAGGTAACCTGGTTTTTGGAACTGCTGTGATAGTTCATCAGAGCACTGAGGAGTCCTGTGCAGGTAACAGGTATTGTAGCTTATATTAGAGATACTTGTTATTGATAGTGCTGTAGGTATTATAGTAAGAAGAGGACTATATTACTAAAGTTAAGAGAGACAAAAAAAGATGTTAACTATTTTTCATGCCTGTTCATGCCCTTTATGTGTTGTGTGATGTATGGAATTTGCTGTATAGCTTCTATAATGCTAGTTCCTTTTTAGCTGTTTTTATTAAAAGCATGAGATAAAAGTCTTCGAGACTGACTATCAGGAGTAGCTGTAAGAAGCATCTTTGTCAAACTTTGCTAATTTTTGATCTTTGTCAGACATAGAGATTCCACCCCCCTCAAAGAATGAAATGAAAATATTTTCTTTTAAAACTGTCAGGGTTACAAGATAGCAAGGAACTAAAAGGAACCTCAAGACAAAGGTATTATTGTATTGAAGATAAACTCTCTGCAGTTGGACTTCTTGTGAGGTATTTTTCGGTCTGTCCAAGCTTATATTTCACTCACAAGACAGGAAACACAGCTCTGCTGATTAAATTTTTTTGAACTATAAATAACTCACTGTTTTCAGAGACTGTCTAGCTCAGTGCATATGAAATGAAATTATTTTTGATGAATTAAAAGTTAAATGAAAATCTTAATTTACCTGGATGTTAAGATGATTATCTATAAATGTCTGTAGTGATTTTGCAGATGCAAATGGTGCATTTTTGTAGGGGGAAGGGTGTCAAAAGAGAAGCTCTGGCACCTGTGTTTGCTCTAAATTGTTTTATTTCCTGTTCTTTGTTGCTCTTGTTCCCCCCACCCTGTGAGCAGTAATATATATCTTTGCTTTCCATCAACTTGTTCTTTTGCTAATGTTATATTAGAGATGAAATAAAATAATAAAATCAATTTAGAAGCTACATAGGAGGAAGAATAGCATCAATATGTATTTTATTTTTTATTACATTTATTACATGTAATTATCGTTAATCCCTAAGAGATAGTGGGCAGCATATTATGTTGCTACGTTGGAAGAAAGCAGGTATCCGATACCATATTCCTGTGCTAAGGCATGCGGTGAATTCTCATTTGGTTGGTGCAGTGGCAGGAGGTTGTTTTCTGAAGCCCTGATGAATCCTGGCAGTTTCTTATCCTCAGGAAGAGGTGCTGTGTGTAGGAATGCTGAGTCTAGCCAAGAAATAAATAATGTTAAAACTGTCTCACTCTTCCAGTTAGTCCAGTATTGTCTGACAAGGCAATAGGAGATCCTTGAAAAGACACTTTCCTACATCTACTTTTTTCCCACCTGCCTGGTTTCCACAGGTCTTGTGTTGGGAATATTAAAAATATATGTTTTTAGTCTTTTTAGTGTCCTTTTATGGACCTGTTATCCAGGAGTTTGTTTTGCCCCCTTTTGAGTCTGTGGATGTCTTCTGTCTTTGCAGCCTCCTGTGACAGCAAGTTCCAAAAGTTTATAACCTATGAAGTAAATAAGTACTTTCTTTTATCTATTTAAATAGGTCTCCTGCTAGCATCAATTATTTGCTTCATTGCCCTTCTCTATGCCTTGCTCTCTATATCCTTCTTCAGTGGGGAGACCAGATTGTGGTACTTACATTGAGGTTGTAGGAAGCGGCAAAAGATGGTCCCTCTCTAGTTCTAAATATCCTTTCTAATGATGACCTGCATTTTCTGGGCTTTTTGGCTTCCACTTCACACTGAGCCGATGACTTCTAGAGAACTGTGAATGATAACTCCAGTATCTGAGCAGGAATGGTTAAATTATTGCTGGACTGAACTACCTGAAATTCATCAACATTAAAGCCTACCTGACACCTTTGTGCCTGGTTAGTTAGCTGTGAGAAGCCCTTCTGAAGTTCCTGTCCATCTGCACAGCACTTGATGACTACACAGAGCTTAGTGTCATCTGAGGAGCTGGAGGTGGTACTCTTTACTCACATTTCCAGCTAATTGAAAGATACCGAATGACAGCAGTCCCAGCACTGATTGCAAGGCCTCTGATGCTGATTCTTTTCCATCTTAAAAAAATTATCTGTTAAGGTTTATGCTTTGTTTCCTTACTCTTTATGATGGACTTGCTATGGCCAGAGGTGGAAGTGAGACTCCCCAGTCTTTACTTCCTAGGGTTTCCTCCACATGAGACTTTCATTCCATGAAAAAGAGGTTCTCTGAAATGCAGTTCACCCCTTAGTTCTACAATTTTACCTTGAAGTTTCTTCAGAACTTATGTGAATGTTGTTCTGTCGTGGCAATTCATTAGCATCTAATTTTGGTCTAGTATTTCCTGAATCTGTTCCAGATCCACTGGTCCATCCACTACAAACTGTGCAATGGGAATGGAAATCTTCCCATCAATTTTGGCAGTAAAAACTGATGTAAAGAATTCCCTGAACTTTTACGCTACATCTTTATCATCCCTGTTTGCCTCTTTTGCTCCTTTGTCAACAGTTCTGCTAATTGGCTAACTGGCTTCTTGGTGTTGATGTTTTTGAAGAACTGTTTGTTAGCAGTGTGAGCATCCTCTGAGGCACGTTTTACATTGTTTTTTCAGCCCTTTTGATTTCCTGTTTATATTTGACTTGCCATGTTTTATGGGCTTCTCTGTTTGCCCTTAGGCAAGCTATCCATTTTTTAAAAGCTAATCTCTGCCCAGCAGTAGCTCCTAACTCTCCATTAGGCCTCCTGCTTTTGAAGAATTTTTTACTAGCCACAGCCCTACATAGATCACTTTGTTGAACCTTAATATCTGCTGAGTTTTTTGGAGGATGACTGTTAGCACCAGTGCTGCTCATCACATTACCTAGCAGGTTACTTTTGTAGCTTTCTTTGGTTTAAGTTGTGCTGTACACTTACAAGTGTGTCTTCTACTGGAGAACTGTATATGGGTCTAATATAATGACTGATACAATATGGCTGCTTTCATTTTCAAGCAGAAGAAGACTGCTGGGTGTATTTCTGGGTGTCCTAACATGTTAATATATCACAATTGTGGATAGTAGTTAATTAAAATCCATCTATGTGGAAGCCATTAATTAAAATTTGAGGGGCACAAGCTCTGTATGAGGCAGTTTTATGGGGGTAATACTGCTAGGTAATCTCTTTTGTGTACAGTGTATGCAGTGATGGTGAGAACTTCACACTTACATGTAATCCATCCCAGGGTTTAATAGAATTGAACCCCCTTGGACTTGGAACATTCAGAAAGTGGGTAGCCTTGCTCTTCCAGTTTTGCAGACGAGGATATAACCTAAAGGAGGATAACCTTAAGATTATATGAAAAGTCTCTGTAGAACACATTTATAAGAGCTGAAGTTTGTTTATATTAATTTCTATGCAGTTACTGGAAGACTTTTTCTGTAAAGCACGTGCCTACGTTTGAAGGAGCCATACAGAATTTTTCTTTTTTTTCTGCAGATTTTAGGAGAGTTGTCCAGTGTCAAAAGGAGATACACTGAACAAATTATACTTGGTTAATACTGCTTAGGTATTTGAAACTAGTATTGATGAAGAGCACCCAGATAGCAAAAAAAAAAACACAAAAAAAACCAAAAAAAAACCAAAAAACCCCTAGTATTGTGCTCTCTTTGTACTGTATCAATCAGGTTGTATATTGCTTGTATTAAGAGCATGGGGGAGAGGTTTTCTGGGCTGTGTCCTGTCTCTGCTATAGCAATCACCTCGCATCTTATAAATCATCTTGGCTAAATCTGCAAAGCTAGTCTGTTGGAGCCTTAACTTAACCTGTGAGTACTGGACCAGTCTTCCTTCAGATCTAGCTATGTGGCTGTGCTTTGTTGAAAGTCTTGAATTTGAGCCTGTGTGGACCAGAAAGATATTGGAAATGTACATGCTGCTTTTTGTGCAAGCCTGCAGCAGTGAAATGTATAGATGGCTGCTGATGAGTTGCAGGAATTCCCCATCATATGAGCAGCTAAATAATGAAGTAGAGTTGTATACTTAATAAGTTACTGCAAAAAAATGAAAGTGAAGTTATCCAGAGCAATGTTTTCATCAAAGCTGTCTGGAATAACATCTGTGGTGAAAACCTGTATCTCATTGTTTCATTATAGTATGTGGAGAGGAAATGATGTCAAATGAAGCAGTCCTCTGTCATAAAGAGGAAATGGACTTCATGACACAGTGGGTTTTTTGTTTGTTTATGCAGTCTTGTCTCTTATTAATAAGTTATCATTAATGTTTTCTCATCAAATAAATTCCCAGTGACTGTTAGGGTCTTTTGTGATCATTGAGGAACTACTTGCCAGTGGAATTGCTCTTGATGTCAGGCTTCAGAAAGATTTTGCTCGTTATCTAGTGTGTGTGTTTGTATTTTATCTTTTTAATTTAATTTTCTTACTTAATTTTACAATCATAGTGGTAAGCTTCTGTGGCTAATCTGGCCAGACTTGGCCAAATATTAGTTGTATGATATGTAGTTGTTAATAATTTCAACAGCAAATTATATTTTTTTCTAAATGTGAAATACATTCTCTATTGTGAATTTCTACTAGAGTTTTTAAACGCTGTAGTTAAAGAACTAGTTCTTATTTTAATCACCTTATTCTGAATTTTTTTGCAGAGGAGAAATATCAGATCTGAAGGAGCTGGATGGGACTTTGCTAAGGTCTGACTAAAGGTAAGCAAGGCAAATCTTCTGTCTGTGTCTGAATGCAAAGGTGCCTTATTTTAACATCAGTTTACAAGTTCACTGGATAAAGCTTCTGAATGGATATTTAAATTACCTGTAATCTGAATTTAGTCTAGACTAGGTTTTTAGTCTAGGCTTAAATTATTGCATGGGAAGAAAAGTCACTTTTGAATGCAAGTGTGCCCACAAGAACATTCCAATTTTATTAGACCTTTAAAAACTCTTCCTTCAAACTGTACATTTCTCATCCAGAAATTTGGGGATTCACCAGAGAGTTAGTTTTGTATTTAGAATGTGAATTGTCAACTTTCAATCCTAATTCTCTGCGTATGTCTAATGTAAAACAAAACCTTGCTCTCGACTTACATCAATATTAATTCAGTTGGCTTAATTGGGTTAATTATATCAAAAATATGTTCTTTGCATTGGAACCTAAAATAGATGTCTTCTGCAACAAAAGACTGAATTAATGTACGGGTTTTTTCAAAAATATATTTTGATATCTCTATTATTTCATCATATTGTTTTTCCTTGGATATTATGTCTAAAGAAGAACAAAAATAATTTAGATTTCTACAAATCTGGCAATGAAGCTACTACTAGCATTTTGAAAGCTTGCACTCTGTACAATAATTGCATTCTTATTTATTACCTGGTCTCTTTATCTCTTGTCCCTTCTGGATGACAGAATTATTTTTCGTGCTCAAATGAGAGAACTGGAATATGCTTTCTAGGAAAACTTTGCAAGACTTCCAGACTTACAGGAGACATATTTATGGAAATGAAAATTGAGCTTACTAGAAAAAAATTAAAAGCTTTGAACTGTTTGACAAATACCAAATTTTAACTTGTAAAAACAAATCCGAGTTTAGGTTCAGTGTCAGGACATGATGCAGTTATTTTGAACAGTTCTGGTTAGCTTCATTGCAGAACAAGGGCTGACTAATCCCTTTTGCATTATGAAGCTACGTAGTACAGCAGTAAACTGCCTTGTGCTATGCCAGCTGCTGTGTGAACCCTGAGAAAGATCTTGCCGCTGTCCCCAAAGAGTTTTGCCTCAGATAATGAACAGCTGTTGACTTTTAGGGGGGTAATTTGTTTTTATTTATCTATTTTGTTAATGGAGAGCTGTACTGAGCTGGTAAAACTATATAGCTGTAATTATTTACTGTGGCTTCTATTCTTTTTCCTTAATTTTCAGGAGCCTATGTCATTTCACTGCTCTTATAGCAGCTCAATACCTTATGTTGTTGAAACACATCTACCAGAGATCACCTGCTTTTTCCCTGACAGGATCAAGATCCCATGCAAAACTTTTTTTTAAAAAAAAATTGTTATTGTTTCTTATGGTTTAAAAGAAAATTCTAAATTTAGACTGCTGCAGCTTCAGTTTTCAGCCCAGAGTTTTGGTATGACTTTCTTTGTTACTTAACTTGACTACCTGGTGCTACTAACCTGCGTCTGAAAGCATTCCTGCTTTGTGTGATAAGAAATCTTAATATTGATTTTAAACTGAACTTTTAACTTTTATATATTATATAAAGTTAAAAGTTCAGTTTAAAATATATATCTATATATTTCCCAATCCACACATAATTATCTTGGCACTTTACATCTTCTCCAGACTCTTTCAATGCCCTTTTAAGGAATTATGTGGATAAGTCCACAGTCAAGCCAGAAGTCTTGTTACTTTTGATGGCTCGTGTGTGAGAATGCTTGCATTTGCTTCACTGAGGTGGGAGACATTTTCCATTGTGTATGTCAAATATACTGGAAAGCCTTACTGCACTTCAAAGCCCTCTGAAATGGTAAATTTAAACTCAAACACTGGAATAAAAATGCTAATGTTGGATGTTTTCTAAAGAAAAAGAAAACAAAGGAGAGGAGGAAGAGCTAAAACTAGGCCTTGGGGACTGATTTTGACTGTGCCTTATTACCACAGCCTTATCCTTTCCAGTTCATAAAGATGCTGGCAGTTATTGAACTCTGGTGTGATTAATGCATTGGAGGGATGCCTATAGATTGTGGTAATGATATTGTTTCCAGCTGTCTTCCTGGCAGGCTGATTGGCAATAGGATGTCTTTGCAGCGGTAGAGGGGAGTAGAATTATTCTTTTTTCTTTTTTTGTTTTTTTTATGGAGCTTGTCTGAGCAAATAAATACCAGTCATTGGGTCAGTCCCTCTGAAAACAGTAGCCTTGTGGCAAACTGAATTCTGTAGAGTTATTGGAATCTATAGAGTAATACAATAAAGGGATATATCCCATATCACTACCAGAGACTTAAAAGCCCTATAATACCTGCTTCTCCTTCAGTCAGCATGGAGCTCTGTCATTTGATGCTACCTGTATTCTGCGCATGTGGAATATGTGGAATAATCTTGGATGTGCTTCTTGTGGAACATACAGGATTTCCTGAGGCTTAAATTGATGAATTCAGTTCAGTTGATGTTTCAGGCAGCAGATAAAAGAGATTCTTGAGACACTGCTATTCAGGAATTGTCTTCCTGTATTTTGTGCTTCAACCAAAGACCAATGATCAGTCTCAGTAGAGGTATAAGAGAGTTCATAATAAATACATAACTAACACTTTCTGAGTGTGATTTTTAGGACATAGCGTTTCACTGACACTAGCTAGTTTTAAATTTAATTCAAGTATGTCTAGATAGACTGTTTCCCATGCGAACAATAGTGAGTATACATTAGAAGTGTTATAAGGAATTATATTGAAAATTGTATTTTTTTCCCTCTTCATCTGTCTTTGCATTTCTGTTTCACACTGCATCTACATAAATAAGTATTGCTACCTATGGATAGCAACTACTCTCCTACTAAACTACTTTTCTCATCTGCTCATCTTTTTCCATATCTTCAGTTAACAAAAGAGCTGATGAAGTGATGCATTGTGCTGAGCCAGTATGCCCCCAGTGGCTAGCACAGGGAGTGCTCTTTGGAAAAGAGATGCTCTTAACTCTCAACTATTATTGTATACACTTTTATATAACCTAGAAATACCATTGTCTGTTGAAATTTTAGCACCATAAGAGTGGGACATGATAAATGGCTATTGAATGAAAAGCCTTGGCCACAGTTTCAAACTTTAATAACAGTTTTCGTTGCAAAGAAGCTCTGATATTGCACTGGTGGTGAGCCAGGCCATGCTATAAATCTGTAATAGAGAGAACTAGCTAGTAATGTTCTCTGAGGTTGAGATTTCTTACAGCAAATGTGGTTCTTATTGCAGTATCACTTCTCCTTCCAAGAGGACTGGCAGCTGGCTCTTCTACTGCTTGGCCCAGCCAAGCTGTCACTAAGTGTTTCTCCCTTAGTTACTAAAATGATTTTCTTTTAGCTCATGATAGGGAGTATTTCATTTAGGCACAGGTTTAGTGGTGGGCTGAAATTTGCTGCAGCCTCTCCATAGGCAGGACAGAGAGTAGCAAGGAGAGGTTTATGGTTTTGGTAATCACTCACTCACTGCCTCATGTAAGTTCCATTTGTGACCTATGCCTCATCCATTTTGCTGCTGAATCTATACCTAGGCCTGCATCTATACCTAGGCCAGTAGAAAGGGTGTACAAATGTTAAATGAGGAATACAAAGCACAAAGGAAGAAAGCTGACCTCTTCTGCCAAGGTTCCAAACCAACTTAATCCATAATGCAATTCCAGGGATTTTGCACAAATCTGACTCGTTGTTCTCATGAAGTGTTCAGTGGCAATTGCCTGCATAATCTCAAGAGAAAGGAAGACTAGAATGAACCTGGCTTCTAGAGAAAATACACATAGATATTATGGGCTTGTGTTTTTTGTGGGAGAAGAACTGATTCAGCAATGGGTCCATTACTATGGTTGTTTGGGAGGAAAGTGTAGCATCTTGGCCAAGAAAATCTGAAATTGAGTTTTAAATTCCAAGCCTAATTCCTAAAGTTATGGGCAGAGAGGGGAACAAGGGAAGGGTATTCAGTGGTATGAGGCTAATGGCAAATTGCCCAGTTCTGCCCTCAGAAGGGTAAGCGCAATTTTCAGTAATTTCAGAGGGAACTGCATGATATAATGAGAGGGTAACATGCACAGAAGTAACCAGCTCTGGTAATATCTTTGCAAGGAATAAAACCTGGTTGTCCTGGAGGGCCTGTTCAGCCCTGTTCCCAATATCTGTGTCATACAGCCTCCTTCGTATTCTGTTCTTAAGGTGTAGTTAGACTTCTTTCATTAGTGGGAGTTAGTTTCTTTGCCATATTTGGAAGCATTCTTCTGATTTTTAACCTAAAAATATTAATTGCTATTTTGTAGCCACAATTAGTCTGTTTCTTGGTTTATTATCCCAGCTCTTTGTTACTTGGAGTTACTTTGTGAAAGTAACTTGTTTGATTTTGCTTGATGTCTGGAAATGCCTTGGTACTATGGTACTCAGGTGAATGGTGGGTTATTGCAAGGAAACAAATTGGAACAGTATTTCCTACCTCTGTGTTGTATGTCCCAACTCTTAAGCCTCTGACAATCAGCAATGTGTTTACACAGCTTTCAATGGCAAGAGTCAGAGTGGTAGCTCCCAGAGATGAATTGTGAAGAATATTTGATTTGGGAATATGAGTGATAGAAGGGGAAAAAAAAACTTTCATTTTGCATCAACTTTGACAGTTTTGGAAAATACTAAATTCCTTGAATGAGTGCTGAGTATGAAACTGGGACATCTGTATTGTTTGGTCTCTAACTTTGAATTTCTGTAGATAGCATTTTTTAGAAGTACTTGTGTTCTTCTGAACATCAGTGGAAATTGAATAAGTATCTCAGGAGCTCTTTGAAAAGTATGTTCTCTGTAAACAGCATTGCTTTTTGCCATGACTTTCCACAGAGGCAATATGTTTGGGAGTTGGGAATTCGTCTGTTCTGTCATGGTCCTGCAAATAGAACTGCTGGTTCTTAAGTCGTGTGTAGGTGAGGGAGGAAGTGGGCAGGGAGAAGATGTGGCCACAAAGAGAAGAAGTCTCTTTCTTCATGGCTAGCTGTATGGAAATAAAATGATTTTGATTATGGTTTTGGTTTGAAAGATTTAAAGACATGTAAAGTTTGGACACCTATATCTGTTTTTCCCCCCCCAAATCTTAAATTTGTTTCTCAGAAAAACCAAAATAAGCTGTATAATGTTCAGGAAGATTTTTTGTGTAAAATACATTATACATTATCACAGTCTCTCATAATCTACATCTCATAAAAGCTACTGGGTGGTAAATCATGAGAAGAATAAAGGAAGTGCAATTTTGAAATAACTACAACAAAAGTAACTAAACACCAGGGAGTACTGCTTGTGAATCGTGCTGTTCCTGTCTCTACTGGACACCTTGCTTGATGAAAGAGCAGAAATAATAAATAAAGAAAAAAAAGTGGGAGGAATGTTGGGGTATTACGCTTTCTGTCTGTTTCACATCTTCTTAAAGTATACATCCTGTTAGAAAGCATACAGGGATTTTAATGAGTTTTGTCATGAAGCTCATTTGGGTAATTAATCACAATAGCCTTGCTGTTTATATTAGTTCTCCTTGTGATCTCCCAACAGCTATAACATGGCTAGGGCTACTGTGTCGTGCTTGTTTCTCCTTCCTCAGGCACCCCAGCAGATCAAGCAAATTTATAAATAAAGCAAAATTTGTTTTAAATCTCTCATCCTCCTCTTCCAGAAACTCTCATGCAAGCTGATACCTCCTGTACTCCTGCTGCCTCAGTATTTCTAGACAGTCTGATACAAGAGAAGCATCTCTTGTAATCTTCCTTTAAATTGTAGTAATGGGCAGTATTAAAAACAAACAAACAGAAATGAAGAAACAAAGAAAAGAAAGAAAATAAACAGACTCCAGAAGTTAAGTGATTATGTTTGGCTTATATCCAGTTGAGTGAAGGATAAAGATTGTAGCATGTGTTTCATTAATTGGTATAGAGGCTACAGTATTCACTTAAGCACTAAAAGCAGTACTGGCTCCTATGTAAACATCAGGTTTGGGTGCTTTGAGGGAAAACTCAGATTTGCCCTCTTTGACTTGCATAATGGGACCCTGAAACCTCACAGCTCTCCTGCTTTCCATTCTCCCCAAAAGTATTCTGATATTTGGAGATTTTGTAAACACAGGTTTGGGGATTCCATGTGCATCTGGAACTGATAAACTGTTGGTATTACAGAGACGTAACCCTTCATACCTCCAAATTCTCCAGAGAGAACTTACAGGCACATCTGATGTAGATGCACACAAATTCCTAGGAGCTGAAAGTGAAATGAAATGTTTGCTGTTGAGCGTGTGGAATTTTCATTGGGACTCATGTAATGGGGGGAAAAAAAGGCAGAGGTAAAAGTTATGCAGTCTGCTTGGCAATCAATATAGCCATAACACCTCTGCACTAGGAACTGAAGAGATGTGAGACAAAAAAATCAAAACAAACAAAACCCAATTTTTTCAGTCGGCATGGTAGCATTAGTGGGGGAGCGAAAGTTTTGAAAGAGGCACGGTAGAGAACAGGATGAAAAAAAAGAGAGGATGCAGGGAGAGGACCCTGACAGAATCTTAGATTAGTTGAGGTTCAGTGAATGGCTTTGTTGAAAACTCAAGAGAAGAATTTAAATAGAGAAAGCCTGATAAGGTGCAGGGCATCACAGATCTGTTTCCATAGTGACATTGTTAAACAGAGGCTTAAAAACACAAATGACACTGCAACTGATTTCTGGAAAAGATACCAGTCTTTTTTGCAGATATTGGCTGATTTTTGCTTAATGTGATGCTTAATTAAATGGATTTGGGAAGAGGTGTGTGTGGGAGATCAGGTGGTTAGACAGAAAATTAGCTTGAGATACCAATGCTTCCTTCTAGCTCCTGGTTTTTTTTGCATCTTGGTACTATCTCCACCCTTTGTCTGTTGGCATTATTGAAACCAACCAACAAAAAAAATCTGTATTTACTCTCATTTGATAGCAAGATGCAATTAAACCATTTATTAAAAAGTGGGTTTGGTGTGGGTACGGCCCAATCTATACCCTTTCTATTTCATGTTACCTACTCTCCTAGTCCTCCTGTATCCACTGGGAAATGCACTGAGCATCACCTTATTTTCCTATCTGATTCTTTTTTTGTGTGTGTATATAATCTTAAACTATGTGAACAAACAGGTAACTGAAAATTTACTCTCCAGCTCAGTTCTTCACTTTCCAAACAGATTTCACTGTTGTGAAATTGCCAACCAAACTGCTCTGAATTGAGGGCATTACTGCCTAACCATGACAATCCCTTCCTAATCTTTTCTAAATAACTAGTTAATAAGATGGAAAGATAACTACTGGGGAGCTGGCAGAGCCTTCCCCTGTGCTGTGGAGAGGTGTGTATGTGTATGTACATACATACATAGATAATTTCTCCCTGGAATAGCAGTAAGGTTTTAGCTTCTGAAAGCCTTTGGAAATAATTTTCTCTTGCTACACAGACAAGCGGAATTTGATACTTCTGGATTTGGATACCTTTCGTTCTTTCTGAAGCTAGTGTTACGTGCACAGTGGGTGATAAAAAGCAATACTATTCAAGTACCTTTGGAAGTATGTAGAGAATAATTGTCTCTTTCTTAAAAGAGAAATGATATTGATCAAACTCTGCCAGTT
>JAUBOD010001105.1:671112-689237 GCA_032353885.1 Nothura maculosa
CATCCTCTGGACAGAGCAGATCCCGGAGGTCATCACTGAGAGATTGAGATTTGATGCTATTAGTCAAAAATCCTGTTGTATTGATTTGGAGCTGTGGAGTGGTACGTGTATCTAGTCTCTGTGATTATATGATCTTATGTTTATTATCTACCTTATCTTTATCCTTCTAGACTCTTCAGAAACTGTCTGCTGTAAAAAAAAAATCCCTTATTCTGTCTCCTTTAGAAGTAATTCAGTCTGTTTCATTTTCCTGAAAATATTTGAATACTCAGGTGCTTGTTTTTTCTTCATAAGTGTTTGTGCTCACAAAATTCTTTCAATAATCTATTGTTTTGATTGTGATTTTGGAGGCATCTTTTAAAACTCAAGCCTAAGCATTCCAAGATCAGCAGACTTGGATATGAATCACATGCGGTGGAAAAATTCCAGGAATTTCCCCAGCAAAAGTAGTGGACTTAGTGTATGTTTAAATCTCTACAGTTTTCAATGCAGTGTATTTTACTCCTTATTTACTGGTTCTGAATATTGTTTATGCTTCTAAATATGTTTTATTGGAGCCAGAGCCACTGTTTGTCTTTTAACAACCTCCATGAGAAAATGAAATCATCCTGTGCAATTGAGATTGTGTGTGTGCTAGGTCTGTAAATCTGCAGGGAAATGCAGTTGCACTCCTTCATCCCTCCCTCCTCGGTGATGGTTTCTGGAGTTATTGAACAGACAGGTTTTAGTTTGAATTAGGTTAAGGCTTGAATATTCTGGTCAATTAAGAAGTGTAAGTATCTCAGTGGGAGGCAGGATAAAGCTAATTTTGAGGCATGTTTCTTCTTTATTATTAAAGAAGAAATCCGATGTAGGAATTGTAGGAAAAGGAACTTGGGAGAATGAAGGAATATTAAACCAGAAATAATTCTTGTGTGAAGAGGATATAACAAGAGGTGAAGTGTCAGTGCTATTTGAAGAATTAACTCTTTTCATATACAGTTTCATATACAGTTCATATACAATCTCCTTAAATGTTTTTTCATCTTAGAAAAATGAAGACTACATTTGGGTTTCTAATATCAACAATATACATTTTTATTCACATCTTTGTAAGCAGTTGGATAACTGTCACCTTTCTGACCTGCTCACTTCCAGTACTGGTGTGCAGAGTGGTGGTTGAGATCGTGTATAAAGGACAATTGCCCCAACCTGGTAATTAGATGGATTGTGTGAGTCACTTTTGAGGGGAAAATTGTAAAACACTTTCAAACAACAAGGTTAAAACAACAAACAAACAGAAAACTCCAAAGATGATTCTTCAGTGGCCTGATGTGGCATGTAAAAAACTGTCTGAACCCAAGTTTTTCCTGGGTTATTGCTCTATTACTGTGTTGGAGGGAAGGAGGACCAAAGGAAAATGAGCTTAGGTGATTTTTAAATTTAGCTAATTTTTAAACTTTTAGACAGTATATAGGTGTTAAGGACTGAATTGGGCACAAATATGATGAGAAGAACTGTCTTGATGAAATTCCAGCCGATAGGCCCTTTCTGAACTTTTCTCTCATTTGGAAGCAAAAGAGTCAGGACAGAGTTGGACGTGGAGCTGAATGCATCCACTTTCTTGTACCAGCCTTGCAGAAATGTGAAGGGGCTCCAGATCAGAGTTTCCATTTTTGAATCTTCTTTTATGCAAACTTCTATGTTGGTAGCTTTAAGACCTTGCACTGTGTGCTTTTGTGGAACACAGTGGAATCAGTCGTGAAATCTGTCTAAATTGCTGCAACTCTAGTTTACAAACCCAGCCAGAAGTATATAAACAAGCTTATTCACACAGCAAAATGTTTCCATATAATAGGGCAGTATATATATATCTGAAATAAGAAACATCTCACAAGACATTGATTTGTTAGCCTGCATGTCCTGTTCTTTCTGCAATCTCAAATGAAAGCTGCATTCACTTGCTATCAGAATTGGACATTTGGCTGAGATTTGTAAACTGGCGCTTAAGTAAGATTAACCAAATTCTTTCTGTCTCTCTCCCTCTAGCAAAGCCCTGCGCTGCTAATGATTTATATATTGATATTGTTTTGGTTTTCATAGGCTGACTTTTTTCACCATGTAACAGTTGTTTCTTCTCAGATTTATAGTGTTCTCTACAGAATAATAGTTGTCTTACTGGCCTGGAGCCAGTATGTGAAAGTCTATATTATTATATTCCAAATTTAACATCAGTTGTCAGATGAATCACAGTCATGGGATTGGAAGGGACTTCAGAAGGCCATCCAGGCTTTCCCATGTCCAAGACTAAATCAAGAGTGCATGTCAAGCCTGACAGACGTTTGTATGGTGTCCAACTCTGAAGACACCCTGGGCAATCTCTTCCAGGGCTGCTTCAATCCATATTTTTTAAACTTTCCCTCTCCTCTAATGTCTAAATTATACTTCCCCTGGTGCAATTAAAATCTCGTTGTTTCTCTTATTTCCCATGTGCATGAAGAGTAAACAATTTTCTACATTTCCTTTGTAGAAAATTGAAGTGCTGGAGTATAGTTACCAACTTCTCTTCTAAGTGAGACCAGTTTGGGGGATTTCTCCCCATTCTTCTCCCACGTGTCCCAGTAATCTTAGTAGTTGGGGGTTTTTGTTTGTTTCCAGAGTCTGCAGCTGATTCATATTTGATGTTCAGCATCAGGGAGAAGCAGAATATCTTTAGTGACAGGAGCTTGTCTTGTTCCACTACAAAGTTGCTAAGCCTTACTAGTAGAAGTAGGATGGAGAAGAAGTCCCCAGCTCAGAGCCTGCATGTATGGTTTCACTTTTCATCATCCACAAACTGCCTTCAGATCTGCCTTCAAGTCTAGGGACTGTCTTTGGGATGGCTTTCTTGAATCTTTCGTTTGCTGTTCTTTCTATGACCCGAGGAAGGAAAAATGCCACGAAAGGCTGTCCTGTGCTTGCTGTGTAAAGTGGGAACTGAGGATATTGCGGGCCAAGGAGAAGCTTTTTCTCTGTAGTGGACATGAAAGCTCTGAGAGGAGTTTCCCTGTAGAAAGATTTATTCTGCAATCTAAATTGGAGACATTCTTATCAATCCTGCTTACTGACTGGCTTTCTGGAATATACTTCACAAATAGATACTGCATGCTGTTTAGGTGCTTTTGTTAAATAAAATGAAATAAAATCAATTGTCTTTCCTGATCTATATCTATATCTCTCTCTGTATATATACACACACACACGCACATATACATGTATGAAAGTATTGTCACTGTATAGTGTATTGCACATTTAGGTTATAACTTTCAGTAAGGTGGTATTTCTGTGTGGTTTCCAGGGCCAAATGCATTGTCAAAGATTGATGTATAACAAATGGTTGTTGAGTATGCTGGCTTGCATACACGTACAAACCTGCCATATCCAGGAAAAACAACCTTGGGGGAGAACTTACGGGCCCGCTTTTGTGCTGACAGTTATTGGGACTGAACAGAATGGAAGACAGTGCAGAGTTTGGCCTGTGCAAAGTATCTCAGCATGAAGAACCGGTGGCTCTTTCAAACTGAGAGACTTAATTCCTTTAGTATTAAGTATTCACAACATAATTTGAAACTTTATGGTGTTTATTCATGGTCCAGTCTATCTCTGGCTGAAGTCGCAGGCTTCTTTCCAGTGCTACCCTGGGGTTCACACACCTCAGCCGGTGGAGTGCGTGTGTTTGTTTTCCCAAATGGCACAGAATTTGGCAGGCTTGAGGCTTTTTTTCTTTTTTGACTTAC
The DNA here is from genome assembly GCA_032353885.1 of Nothura maculosa. Taxonomy (NCBI): domain Eukaryota; kingdom Metazoa; phylum Chordata; class Aves; order Tinamiformes; family Tinamidae; genus Nothura; species Nothura maculosa. Next base: position 674,868 of record JAUBOD010001105.1, read on the forward strand.
TGGCTGTATTTGAAACTAAAACACAAAGCAAAATTGAAAAAGGCTGAAAAAATTCTGTGTTTTATGAACCACAAATCTTCTATGACTCACCTTTTGTGCAACTTTATGGCCCTACTAGCTTGAAAATGAGCAAAAGCCATTTGCCACCTGCAGTATGAACATCAAGGAAAGTTGATGTAGTGGTTAGTCTTTGACATGTAGAACCTAAAAAAAAAAGGACAGTTTGATTGTGTATGCTGATTTAGCATAATTCTGCCACCACTAAGACAATGCAGAAGCATCCGTCTTCAAAAAGTCTTGTGTATTTAAATCAAATAGTACAGCCAGAATAATTGGCATAAAGGCAGCATAGTTTCTCTTTTGTCTGTTTTGAAATATTGCTGAGAGCACCTCAAACCAAAAGTGTTTCCCTCATGGGTTCTGAGCTGCTGTCACTGCACAGTACTAGCAGAGTCAACATCCTCTCCACGTTTGTCTCATTTGCCACTTGCCAGACAGGCCTTAGAAAAGTTGTCCCTTGCTGCAAAATGAGACTCACTCAGACACTAGAATCCTTGCTGGTGCGTTTGCTCAAATTCAATATTTGTATAAATATATCTTGCCAAATTGATAGCAAATGTTTTTTTTCTTTCAGATTCACTTTTGTGTTTAGTCCCGGTAACTTTGACATCTTGATTCTATATATATATATTATATATATAGAATTTATTATATTTATATTATATAAATATATAATTATATATTATATATACATATATATTTATATTTGTATATTTATTCCTTTGTAGCTACTTTCCTGGACATATGATGTGTTTTTAACTCAGGAAGTGATGGGTTTCAGGCTTCTGGAGGAGAGAGCTTTTGCTGTAATTTGGGGATGGGCTGATTGCTTGCAATATACAGCTGATTCTCAAACTGGCTGCTTAAAAATATCTCTGGCAAACTGCAGTTGGTGCTTTGGTTTTCCTCTTCATCTCAAAAGCTTTAGGACCAGTGCTTGCCTTGGCTCATCCTTCTACTCTGCTCATTCAGATTTGGAGCCAGAGGTCGGTGGGTTCCTCATCTGCCCCACTTCCAAGTCTGATTGCTTTATTTGCCAGTCCGTCCAAGCAGGTTCAGCCTGATGAGTTTATGGCCAGGTGAGAGTTACCTCTTCACATGGCAAACTGGCTTCAGTCTCAAATCCAGAATGGCAGAATGCTTTTGTCTTGTTTCTATAGTCAAGTACCTGCCCTAGTGATCTGAGTATATTACTGATTACTTCCCCTGAGTTGATAGTTGAGATGACCTCAAAAGCTTTTCAGGACTGAAAATTGAAGACATTGATTTAAACTAGTGTCTATGATCATGATCAGTTTAGTGACCATAGTTTGAGATGTCCATATGCTGAAGGCCCTGGTATGGATTCAGTAGGTATTAAGGTAGGAATTGCTTATGTGATATTCTTGGATTGGTAGTTACAGATTAAGCATAGATGCTAGCAGTGATTATGTTTTATAGGAGACAAGAACATTGCTGCAAGGATAGAAAGAGTATTTTCTTTCCTAAATGACTAGAATTGCTTTGTTACTGCCACAGAAGACTCAGGACATGTACTGTCAGATAAATGTACTGCTTTGCTAGAAGAACATTATTTTGGTTGAGAAACCTTAAAACTTGAAAATTAAGGGACTTTGCATAGGCAGGCTGTTGCCCTTATGACTCAAATGATGGATACAGTAGCCTATCCAATATGGTGTGGTTTAAGTGCAGAATAGGTGTCTGAGTAGGCAGTGGAGAGGTATGCATGAGTATATATTTAAATAATTTCTATGTTTTATATATAGTGGGTGATTAGCAAGTTTATTTCCTTTTAACATTCATTCCTGTGGATACTGTGCCATAGGTGTCAGAATCCTTTTTGTTATCTACTTCCAACACTCAAAGTAATTGAAGCCCTCACTACTGTTGCAACCACTCAAAAATGTAGCCTACCACTTAGTAAAGGGATGCCATTCTTGTGACATGAGAGGACAAAGATATGTGGCAAAGGGGATGGGGAGTTTTGCCTTTGGTCGTGTTGTAAGGTGGTATATGAAGAAACTGAGCCCACCATTTCACAGTATAAATGACAGAAGCACTTAATCATATCCTGAGAGTATAAATACTGGGAATCAGTTCACAAAGGCTTAAATGAAAGATATTGTTTAAGAGTGATCACTGCTGTTAGAGAAGCAGTTTTATTGAGTTTGTGTGTACTGAGCTCTAGGGCCTGAAGCCAGAGCTGTGACTGCAGATTTGGGCTTGTGCTGTTGAGAGTTCTGTTGCCAGCTTATGTTGCTACACTTCAGCTTCCCATGCTGCCAGTGGCACTGACACTGAATTTTATTCTGGATTCACAAGCTATGTCCTGAGAGGGTTTCAAAGTCTGTATTCCAATGGTTTCACTCAAATCCTCTTAACTTCCCTGGTCCACTGAGATTCCCACCTGACACTCAGGTTTGCTGTCTAGTGAAGTCACTGATGGCACATGGATGTGAGGTGAGTAAAGGAAACAGACTGGAAAGTTTCATCTGTGGCAGTATGATCCAAAACAAATTTATTTGCACAAGTTTCTCCGCTGCTTGCATAAATGTCTTGCCTGAGTGGCACCCCAGCTCTGGGGAATAAATACTTTCCTTTCTGCACTAGTAACTAGAATTTTAACATGTTTATAAGTTAGAGTTCAACCCCTTTCCTGCCTTTCCCAACATGTTTCTATAGGAAGTCACTTTGGAATCAGCAAGAACAAGCCCAGTTTGCATCCTGTTTACCAGCTGTATTTCCCTCTGGCTTCAATTTGCTGCTCTCAAGTAATTCTTAGGTGTGGGTGCTCTACTGAACCTGCCTAATGCATGCCATATTTGGTTGCTCATAATTTCTTCTAAGATAACAGCTGCAAAGAAGCTGTGTTTCTTGTGGTCTCTCTTGATTTATTGCTCCTTAATCTGATGTTTCGAATTAAGCATTCAAGGTTTTGAACCTTGAAAATTCTTTCAAGACACATGTTCAGCTGCTTTGCAATTGAGCATCTTTCTTTCTTAAATGTTAATACTCTGGTTATGAAATAATTGAATGATGTAGTATGTCTGTTTTTAATAAACATAAATATGTAATCAAAGATCCATTTCTTGCTGCTCATATGTACATTCTGTATTCTTGCTTGTTCCCAAAATACCTTCTGCAGCTACTTTAATCTGTCAGTAAACCATTAAGGAAGGGCTACGTAAGGCATATGCCAGGGCTCATGTTAGACCTCTTCTGTGGCAGTAATGTGGCTACTGAGTAGTGGGTGAACTTGGGTTCCTGTGCAAAGCTCTATGGGCCTGTGGGTCCTTGGGAGTGCTGAACAGCACTCTTAAACTTGGGAAAATTAGAGAGTGGTTAAAACTGACAGCAACTATGAGAAATGCACATCCTTGCTAGTAAATTCTTTTCAAACAAACAGCATAAGAAGGATGTGGAGGGCAGGATTTTCTTTTTTCCTTAGTAAGAACATATTGATTTTTTTCTTTTATGACTTATTTAAGTACTCAAAGTTTGACCACTATCCTTCTCATCCTCTAATAAAACCATCTTAACCAAATGTAGGTCAGTCACCATCATATTGATTTATTCTCTTGGCCAAGATGAGGATGAAATTCCTCACACAGCGATATTGTACCATGGAAACCTCTTCAAGTTACAGCCCATGCTGCAGCATTCATGCAAATATAATGAAAGGGACAGGTTGGTTGATCGGGTAAATTATCTTCCTACCTCTGCCTCTGATCTGGTAAAACTAATTCAATTTTCAGTGTCACACAAACCAAAAGATATCTTTTTAGCTATTCTAGGAGATTGCCAAAGAAAAGGTGACTTTACAGTTGAGTGTTAGTTACAAAATTTAGTCTCAGGTGCACATGGTTGGGCATTTTTAACAGTGGACATGTCTGTGGTAGCCACGTTGTGGTTATGTATTCCACCAGCTCTAGTGCATGGAGCTTTGCAGCAACCCTTGAGGAGGTCAGAAGAGTTGTCCTCTTCTTGCAAGTATAACCAAGGCAGCAGAACACTAAAGGTAATTTGCCTCAGGTGAGCAAACCCTTTAAGAGGGCGTTTGAAAGAAGGAAGAAAGGAAAACAGGCTACCTTCTTAATCTCAGAAAGCTCTTACTGCGCTGCAGAGCCCAAACTCTCTATTACTGTCTCACTCTGGAGCTACCTGAGTTCAGTCTTTAAGGCAGCCTGGAGAATATTATTGTATCTAAATACCATATAGGACCCACAGCAGTATTTTATTGAAATAAACACCTGGAAGGTTTGAGTCTACTCTTTCCTTTTTCCTATGTACGAGCAAGATTCCTTCTGATGACCTGTTGAAGACATGCTGAGTGTGAAATCCATGTCAGTGAAATGATTGGGTTTCAGAAGCTTGCTCAGTTTTGGAAAGAACTGTGATACGATGATCCCAAACTATGTTGTAATTTACTTTGGGTTCTATTGCTAGCATTTTGTCTGGCCTAAGCTGTTGCATATATTGAAATTTAGGCTGTAATTACCACTTGTGTGAGACAGTTACATAAATGCAGTCTGTGGAACATATCCAGAGATTTTACACACATACAGTTTCTACATCTTAAGCTTGCAAAATTTTGGAATATTGGTCTTGAGCACGAAAATATGACATCTGATCCTGCTTATACTGCCATGTCTGAGCGGATAGTGAATTTTCCCGGGATGTTTAGGGGACTGGGTTGACATTGCCTTGAAAATTTTATAGTGTAAGGGCTTTTCTGGAGGTTAGGTGTATAAAGAACCAGTAGGAAAATTATGATCATTTGTGGATGAAAATAGAAAGTCAGATTGGTTTGGGACTAATACAAACCTCACTGGCTCTCAGAGCGTTAGGATACAAGTTCACACTCTTCTGGACCACCAAGCCCAACAAGACACACAAGACCAGATCCCAGACATTCGAAAGATATGTACATTAAAAAAGCATGATTTGTAGCTTTGTAATTCCTTAGGAAAATAAAAAGGTCCATTTCTCTTGTGCAAAGAATACTACCTGCTTAAGTAAGATCTCATTTCAGAAGCACCATCTTGTTGCTTTTCACTTCTCAGAGGCAAATAACTGTTATACTGGATCTGGATGAGAGAGACTGTATAGGAAAGTGAGGCTATGGTGATGGTGCTAATAAGTAGAGAGAAAAACCCCCTACATCCTGTTCTCACCTCCTGACTTCTGCTAAAACCACAAAGGACTAGAGATGCTCTATAGTTTATTCATTCTCTTATAGGCCACTTCTGAGGTACTTAGAAGGCAGGATGATGCTTCCTTGTGGGCTCTTGTATGGTAAGATTGACAAGACAATCACAAGTCCTATGGCTGCAAAAAATAATTTCTGTGGTTCTGCGGAGAGCATGTTCAGTTCAGCTGTATGGCAACCACATGTCGTGATAAAGACAGAGGCTATAGCAGAGGAAATAAGATGTGTGAAAGAGGAATCTGTCATGCAGGTTTAGAAATGAAAAAAACTCTTTAAGGTTTTGAAACACAATGCATGACCCTAGGAAAACTGTTGAATTCAGTGAGGCTGTGTAAGGAAATGAATTTTTACCTGCACTGTTTTAAAATGGATGCTTTTTGAAAACACCGCCCTGTGATTTAAAAAAGGAAGGCTATAATGAGATCCAGCTTCCTGTGAGTTTATGGTAATTTTGTGCCTTTTACTAGTTATACTATTTATATGGTCCTTTTACTGTAGCCTGACTTCCATCTTCTAATATAGTTATCCTCACAGGATTCCTCTTTGTGGTGAGGAAGTGCAATAATCCCCACTTTACAAATGGGGAACCATAGCGAAAGAGAGGCTTAGTGCCTGGCCTGAGGTCATGCAGGCAGCCCATTATGGAGCAGGGAATTCAACCCGGACTCCCAAACTGCAGACAAATGCTCCAGCCCCTGGGCTTTCCTTTTACTCCTATTTTTAAAGAGCTCAGAAGATTCTATCCAGATTTCAGAGATGGTTCAAAGGTTAGCAGGGGCAGTCTGGTTAAAATAACAGAATAGCCGGACCAAGTGAAAATCTGCTGCTTAGGTGTAGAGTTGCAATCTCAGGGAGAAGAATAAAGCTTTTTCAACTGGCAGCCCTGATTTCCTCTCACTTGCGCTCGCGCTCTCTCGCATGCAGACGCCCTCTCTGCCTCTCCTTTTTCTTCTGCCTCGGAGGAAGGACTTGGTAAAAGGAAATTAATATAATTAAATGATTATGTAGGAAGCTGAGGGTAAGTATTTGCTTATATAAAATAAGTGATTGAGGAAAAACTATAAAGTGGATATCTTACTGTTTGCTTTTTGGGGTTTATTTCTGTGAGCATGGTATTGAGTGCTAGAGATTTGCTCTCAGTAGAAGATGCTTGAAACACATTTGTCTGCTTTGGTATTAGAAAGATTAGAAGACACACTGTGAGAATTTGTAAGGATTTATGTGCTTTTTAGAAAGGATTAAGAATTTTAAAAATCCAGAATAGAAATGCTGTCTAACCACATCAGCCCTGCAAGCCAGCGTGGTGGTTTTCTTTTATGTTTAATACCGTCCTGTTTGTGTTGCAACTTCAGCTGCAGTTAGTTTTGCCTAGTGATCGTGGTCTGGGGGTGCACAGCAAGTGAAATGAAATGTTATCAGTTCATGCAGCAGCCTTGAAATCTTTTTCAGTGGCAAGCTTGCAATACCTAGGAGAAATATTTCAGTAATAGGATCATTGTAGGAAGTTGCTTAAATAAAAAATAAATAATATAAAAAAGATATCAATGTCTTATTTATTGCTTTTTCCTCTTCTATAAAATGTTTAACTTCGGCAAGATTTGTTCTCTTTAAGATAATTTCCTTCAGGTATTCAGAGCTAGTAGTTCTGTGGGAAAACCAGATGGCACAACCTGGAAATATTTATTTCTTTACGGCACAATTATTAGATATTTTCTAAGCTGAAAAAAAAAATTGTAATTAGTTACTAGAAGCATCTTCAGCCTCCACAGCTAATTAAAGCCAGACGTTTAAATGGAGATGTGTAGGAGCTTATACTGCTGGAAAACTGCTTATGCTGATTTGGGCTAATAATCATAATTCAATCATAATTCAATTCAGTCGCTTCTAGACACCTAGAAGACATTTAGAAAAGCATAAATCCATACAAGATGTCTTTATTGAAAAGACTATCTCTTACTTTATTTCATACTTTGCCACTATAATATTAAGCATCAACTTATATATAACTTTTGGCATGTTACCAAAAATGCAATAAAAATGTAAATTGACAAGTAAGAATGACTATTTTAGAATTTTTTCTAAATAAAAATTCTATTTCTAAATAAAAATTCTCTTGGAGAGCAATGATATGCTGGAGTTTTTGACCTTTCTATACTATCTTTTTCAAAATATTTCTGAGTATAGTTAATTCCCATCTACATTAGCCAGCAGAACCATTTAAGTTGGGAAGAGGGATTCTTCCATCCAGATGGAAGGAAGATTCTTCCGTCCAGATGACTCCTACCTCTCACTGCTTCTGAATGCGCCTGCTAAAATACTGTAGCTGACTGATTAGAGAAAAATGTGCCTGTCTTGGTTGCTATTCCAACTTTACTTTGTGGTTCTGATGATACTTTTTATATTTTACTTCCCTGTTTTCTGTAGCAACGGGGACATTTCTGTAGCAGTAGAAAAACTTGAGGTGTAACAGTGATGTGCAAAAGTTTATTTTTAGAAATAGCAATATTTGAAACCCTGCTTCATTTTTCAGGAGTGCTGCTGGAGCATGACTCCCTGTTACTGCTTGGCCGATAGCACATGCAGCCCGGCCCAGCTGCTGTTGGCTTTCCCAGCAGCTCATTCCTTCCTGCTTGTGTGAGGAACCTGTGGGGAAGGCATGTTCCATAGGTAGCAACACAGCAGGAAAGCCATTTTCCTACCTGGCCTGTCTGGTGAGGTGTTCACCCAAACTCAGCTCCGGTGGGATAGGGCCACCCACCAAGTGCACACATGCAGCGTGTCCCTGGGAATGAAGGGCAATACTGTCTAGGTGAGCTGAGGTGCCTGGGAATGGCAGGAGCTTCCAGACAGCGGTGGGAAGGTGATGCTGTGATGATGCAGCGTGTCAGCCAGCCCTCACCTGGGAAGAGGAGGGTGGAGCCCAGGCATGCAGAACCTTTCTTTACCATGACAACTTTTACTCCTATTCTCCAAAATCTGCAGCCTTTTCAGGAACAGGTAACCGTTACATACGTGCATGAGTCAGGAGTAGTGTGGCTCCTGTTTCGTAGGTATTTTTTCTCTTAAGTTGAAGCATTACTGTTGATGAAAGCATTACTTATTGTAACTTTTTGCAAAAGCAGATGACTAAATAAGTTCTCCATCATGAGCAGAAGATTTTTAATCAATCTCCCATGATTGGTTGGCCAAGTATTTCTCCCCTTTATTCTCTGATAAGCTTGTCTATTAAATGTATATTTTGGAGTGTGGCTTCTATTTTGTGTAAGTTCTTCAAGTAACTAGCAGGATAAGCTATTACTCTTTTGCTGTTTTCTTTTAATTTTTGCTTTCAATTGACAAAAAGAGGGTGAGTAACAAAGGGAGCTTTTTTTCTGAACAATTTTTCAGAAATTTTTCGTAGCATTATGAAATTTGGTCTTTCTGTTATTTGCCTGGTCTGTGTGCTGTAGAAAGAAGAGCACTAAGCAAGGGAGTTGGAATTTCTGCCTCTTACTTACTAAGAGTGCTGTGCTTGGGAGGGAGGTATCCAGATATTTCTTAAGATCTTCAAAGTGTGGTATGAAAAATCAGATTTTCCACATTCCCACTTGCAACTTAATTCCAGTGCAAACAGAGGCCTCTATTTCACAAGTACTTGTTTAACACTGGCTCTGGTTTTGAGACTTACTGATTTTGGTGTGTTCCATGCCAGGAAAATCAAAGTCACGTTGCGAAAATATCTTCCTGAAGTAAGTTATTACAGTTTAATGCAGTTGTAAAGGATGGCTTTTTGGTTAAGACGCTGGTCTGGGACTTGAGAGTTCAGTCTGAGTTCAGTTCAAGGCTGTGACCCTGTCTGCAACTGTAGGTGCACCAAGCAATGATTCCTAGTCATGGTTCTCCACTTAGAAAAGAGCACTTGTTACTCAGACCAAGGACTACGTATATGAATATAACAAACTTATAGAACAGTCTATTCTCAACTTGATTATTAGTTGCAACTCAGTTGCAATATAGGCAATTAATTACTCAAAGTTCTATATCACAATTGTGTTTCTGTCTTTACAGCTCACATCATGGGGGATGTGAAACTGGTGACATCAACTCGAGTTTCCAAAACCTCCCTGACACTCAGCCCCACTGTGCCAGCAGAAGCGCCTGCATTTACCCTTCCTCCTCGGAATATCCGAGTGCAGCTGGGAGCCACCGCCCGATTTGAGGGAAAGGTAAGAAATGGAAATGATGGAGGGCTTGTCCACTTGTTCTTGTCCTTTCCTGAAGCTGCGAAGTTGTCTGCAGAAATAGCAAATTTTCAATTTTATCCATATTATAGGGCCTTTGCTCCAGAAGAGTGCGCTGGTATTTCCATCCCTTCATATTTTCATCGTGCTTCAATCCAGTATCATCTCTTTCTTGTTCTGCTTATTTCCCTGTCTTCTCCCTTAACCCAGATCTTTCATCTGGAGCTTCTACTTCTTTCTTTTGTCCCTTTCAGCTTCTTCCTGTCCCTGTCATGCTCTGCCTGTGTGCTGACAGATGTATCATCTAGCTGACTGCAGTCTGAGTCTTTGAAGTGGTGGGACTTATTGGACGGAGCCGGGAGACTGCAACTTTGCTGTAACAAATGCAAGGGCTAAAAGGAGTTAGGGAAATTCATAACTTCGAAAGCTCTAACATAAACAAAGAGCTGATAGGGGGCATCGGATATTTATCTTATTTGTTTATTTTTGAAAGATCAGGGTAGAAACTGGATTTTTTGTAAGGAAATTGTGCAGAAAAACTATTTTTGAAGTGAATCAATTTTTAAGTGAGAAAAACAAAACTCAGAAGTAGTTCTCAGACTGAATTTCTTTGAGGAAACATTGTCATTTTTCATAGAATTCTTTTATTTCATATTACTTAGTTTCAAACTCAGTTGAAAATGTTGGGAAAAAAACCCCATACAGCTCTTGCAGGTGCATCTGTGCATGTTGTATGCTAATGCTGACTGGTTCTTCCAGACAATTCTACACCAGGCAATACCGGTAAAGTGAAATAGAAAATGAAGTGTGTGATGTAGGTATGTTTTGATTGTTTTTTCCGTCTCCTAATTCAAAGCCTGAGTAGGATATTTTCATTTTTAGATGCATCCTGAAGGCGTTTTATTATTAGTCAAATGGAAGCCACTATAAACTCTAGTTACCTTTAAGTTAGAGTTTGATCACTGTCCTGATTCGATCACTGGTTCAAACACAGAGGTGTTGCTTATTTGTATTTTTTTTCAGTTTTGGTTTTAAAGTGTTAATCCTCCTGGGTTTGATATCTCTACCTGCTACTTATCATCACCTTGAGTCCTGAATGGATAAAGTCTAAGAGTTCATTCTAGCAGCTTGGATAATATAGTCAGAGTACTCACTGAGTAGAACTGACAGGCTTAACAAACTCCTTGAAGAAAATGGGTTTTGATTGAGGTCTTGACTTGAGCATATTAGAAAATCTAAATTCCAGTTCTGCCCATTTAGTGTTTGAGCATGTCTGAATCCCATAATTTTCCATAAACAGGCCACATGCATGTCATATAGATGAAGTAGCCCTTTATTGCTTAAAGTGCTTTGTAAGTGCTAGGCTTTAAGACCACATCTTTGCTGAAATGCAGGCGAGATCTGTAATTACTCTGTGGGCAGCAGCACGAGTTATGCTGTATTCCACTGCCTGGCAAACTGGGATTGGGCAGTTACAGCCACTGCCTTTGGCATTTCATCTTCTTGCTGCACATGGGATATTGGCTGGTTTTGGCTCTGTGCAACTTGCTGCCCTGGGGAGCTTCCTTTTGCCTCTCAGTGAACACAGCTGAGAAGGAGCATGCAGCACAGCTGCAGACAAAACAGCCCATCTGTAGCATTGTGAATCAGGTCCAAATTTCCTGGAATCCAGACTAGCTGGAGGCAGCAGTGTGAACTTGCATTTCTGAGGGAAGCAGAGGGCAAACATCCTTTGTTATCACCACTGGAAATAGAGAATAATGGAGCACAGCGTGTTCTCCTTAGTACCTTGTGCTCTGGAAACTGAGTTTTGTAATGAGCATACTACTAAAAATTGTCTGGGTGATGAGTTTTTGTAAAGTAATATGGCTGGGGAGCCTGTTTTGGGTTCTCTGGTTCACAGCTGGGTTCATATTAGCATTTTGCTTGTGCTCCTGTTCTGGTTACATGACAGGGTGAGGGGACATAACACTGCAGGCTGGAAGAACACTGCCACTCCATAACTGCAATCTGATGAGACCACAGTCTGCTTAGCTCATATCATCTGGGTATATCTTTAGCTTCTAGGTTAATGCTGTGTTTTCTATTGCTTAACCATTCCAGAGGTCCAGGAGAAGAGTATTTATTAAGATTTAGTGTCAGTAATAGCTACCGCACGTACGTAGTTTTTTCTGTGCTGGGAAATAGGCTACAGATATTATGAAGGATTGTTGCTGATAGTCCATCACACAGTGTAGGTTTTAAGCTAGGCTTAAGCTAAAGAAAAATACAAGTTTTAAAAATGGCTAGACAGGAGATTTTCTTCAAAGAGTTCATCTACAGTGGAATTTATCTTATCGGAAAGAACAAACATTTCGAGAATCCAGGACAGGATATAAATCTGATACTGTGACAATCCTGCACTCTCATTAAGTGAACAAGGAGGAGAGAACCACAACATCAAACTTTGCCTTTCTTTCCCACAGCATGTAGGGTTAGTTGTGTGAAATAGCAATTGAAGATGAAGGACAGTACATAAACTGAAAATATTGGCTATAAATATAGGAAATCTGAGGTCAAAGAGAACTGCAATTCCTGTTAACAAGAATCCTCTTAATCCTGCCACTACCCTCCTGATTTTCTTATCACTAACTCAACTAATTTATCCATATGTGACTGCCAACCTCAGTTTTCCAATTTGACCTCAGAGCAGAAATGTAATTTCTCTTATTTCATGCATACGAGCACAATTTTGATCTGGAGCTTGGTTCAAGGGACGAAACCCCTTAGTTGAGTGAAGACAAAGTTGCCTTCCCCAAGTGCTCCCCCTCTGCAGCAGAGGCATCTCAGTTGTTCACTGGGCAACTAAGCTGAGCTGTTTTTTACAGAAGCCTTCACAAATCACTGTGTGTGTTGTGGATACCTAGTGTGTTAGGGGTTGACTGGTGAAATCACCTTCATTGCAGAACACCTGGGGTGAACAGCTTGGGGCTGTAATTGCCTGCCTTGTGCTAGGTCATTCTTGCTTGTCAGAACCTTTAAGATACTCTTGAAAAAAAAACCAGCCCAAGTAATGTTACCAGTCTTTGTTTTAAGCTCTTTGCTTGTCTGTTATCAGTAATTGTAACACATAATTAAAAATGTATCAAAGCTTTGCTGTACTGAGCTGTAAATGCATATCTTTTGAATGCATCACCAGATTTCCTAATTTTCACAAGCACAGTAGTGAATCATGATTCCTTTCTTTGCAGTAAATACTGTAAGAGTTTCTGTGGCAAGTATTACACAGAAGGACAGAGAAGTTCATTCTGGCCATAACACCTAAAAGTAACTATCTGGAAATTTTCAGACAAGGTCATATTTTGATTGCATTGATACCACTTGAAATCCATTTAGATTCTTGACCTTACTTTGAGTGATCTTAACTTTCATTTTTTGCAGCAATGCAGGATACTTTAATTACAGCACTAAACACTATAGCAGTGCTGACTGATAAGTGTAAGAACCGTAACAACATTTCTAGTTTAGAAATAAATTAATTTCAGCCTTGGATGTACTGTTCTATAGCAAAAGTTTAAGTTAAATAGTGTAGTTTCCCATACAGTCAAATGCCACTAGAGTTCTGCCAGTTTGCATGGATTTGTGCCAATCTGCCTGCCTAATTTCTTAGAATCCTGTTCAGGACATGTTCAGGACATGTATCTTGATTTCTTACTATCCTAGTCATTCCAAGACTATGGACTCAGAGACCTAAGATTGCCCATGTTAGATCTCAAGTCTTTTTGTGAAGACTTCTTTCCATCTAGGAACTATGTTTCTTAATATTGGACTGTTTTAGCCAGCTCTATATTCCTACTCCACTGTAGAGCTCAGTAACTATTTAAATACTGCCATGATTGCATTCAGATCTTCCTACACCCACAATTTGAGTGTTGCCATCAGCCTGAGTTGGCTTGAGATAGAGTTCAGGCTTAGGTTCTGCTTTTCCTCGGCCTTTTGAGCCTTTCTGTGTTTGTTTTAAGGCAGCAAGCTAGTCCTGCAGTTCCCTGTTCTGTGTTTAGAAGCATTGACAGGTTCTTTCATGATTCTCTGGGAAAATCTCAGAAAGCAGCCAGTTTTCTGCACCAGAATAAACCACTGGGGCCCTAAAGTCCTAAGAGTACAGACTCCTAGGTGAATAGAGCAGCAGCAAGGCCTGACCCAAGTAGGGCTGTGCTTCCTGACTGCTAGCATAAGCTGTCAGCAAATGTTAGTGCTCAGATCCTGCTTTCTCAGGTCCATGTTACCTTTTGTATAGAAGGATATTTAAAGGCATAGAGAGGTTAAGAAATTTGTTTAAGTTCCTACAGCAAACTGATAGAAAAGACAAGAACTGAAAATAGATTCTTTACTGTTCTGTAACCACTGAACCACATTCTCTTGATCGTTTCCTCCTTATTTTAAGCTTCGGCTTCTGACACCAGTAAGGCTTTCTGCTGCAGGCTTGCTGCTTTAAACAGAAAGAGTGGTTGTCCACAGTAGGCATTTTTAGTTGATAACTGTTTGTTTAGCTGCCCACACGGAGCTCAGCTGATCCTGAATAGCAGTAGACTGATTGCATCAGAAGCATGGTGTGAATATTTCTAAATACATCAAGCATTAAAAAATGAACAATTCAAAGAATGGCAGCTTCCATCAAACCTTTCTTCAGAATGATATTTGCTACTGCATTTGATTGTTGCAAGCAGTTAGCTAAACCCTACTTTGGCTGCATAAATATATAATTTCTGAGGTAATATTGCTGGTCATTAATTTTATGACTCTAAAGAATACTTGTGCTAAAGTTTGGCTTGAGAAGAATGGCAAATGTCATGCTATGGACCACAGACTGATTGCCTGGGGGCTTAGGAAAGAATTTCTTCT
>JAUBOD010001105.1:719693-731712 GCA_032353885.1 Nothura maculosa
TTTCAAGCTGCCAAATACTTGTTATTTTAAAAGCTGGATAGGGGAGAAGTTTTGGAAAATCTGAAATATCAAACTGTCCATTTAAATATAGTTACGGGTATTACCTACTCATTAAAATTTTCATTATATATGTGTAAAGTATGCATAGTGGAATTACAGTGAGGGAAGTAAATAATGGAATTACAGTGAGGAAATACCTATTCATAAAAATTCAAGTACCTGATTGTCTAGTTTCAGGGAAACCAAAACCAGATGTGGAGTGGTTCAAAGAGGGTGTACCTATTAAACCTGGAGAAGGAGTCCAAATATATGAAGAAGATGGAATTCATTGCTTGTTATTAAAGAAAGCCTGTTTGGAGGACAGTGGATCTTACAGTTGTGTAGCTTTCAACCCCAAAGGCCGCACTTCCACCAGCTGGTTGTTAACTGTCAAAAGTAAGTAAGCTCTTGTGAACCTATCTGCATTTTGAGAAGTGTGTCTGGGCTCCTCCAAGGTGTCAGGGTGCAAAATTCCTGTTAGAACTTGTCAGTGAAGGATATAATTCTGATTCCTACCTCTGCCACTGCTGGAGTACAGGAAAGCTGGCAAGCCACATTCTTCATCAGTGTCTGTTCTGCTCCTACCTGTTGCTTAGCATCTCACATTCTGTACACAGGGAGGACCTATTCTTCTTGGGCTTTTCTAGAAATGATTGTATTAATACATGTTTCAAAAGGGATTTTTTGTTTGTTTTCTTCTGCATGGAGTTCTGGAGTTGCTTAGCACTCCTAGAGGACACTACATATCTGAAATGTTTTGCAAGCACAAACCAATCTTGTGCAGTGAAGCGACTTTGAAAAGAGAAGGAATGAGAATTGCACACTGCCAAATTCAAGTACAACTCCCTGGGACAAATTGTTTTGAGCTTGCACTGTCTTCCTGGTCTGACTGAAAGACTTGCTGGCGTCTTAGAAAATCCTCTCCATGATCTTTTCACCTGCATTTAGCTTTTGTCCTGGAACTATGACCATGTTTATGTAATATTTCTCTATTTACAGTGTTTGAGGTTTAAGCAGGATGCTCCAGACACTTCTGCAGCATATTTTTGACCCGTGAGACATCTGTAAACAGCTTGCTCAATTTACCCTGTATTTTTACTGTCAGCCAGGGGAAATTTGATAGAGGGAGAAATAAGAGATGCAAGAGCAAAGAATAATGCTTCCCTTTGCACCATGCTCTCTGGAAATATATTCCATTCCCTACTAGTGTTTGGAAATAGTGGATTTCGGGGTAGAAAACCACAACCTAAGACAAAGCTTGAAGGCAAGAAATCCTGCCTTGTAGATTATGGGAGAACAACTTCTTTAGGCAAGTCTTAAAATGATTTTTATCTTCCTAATAAAACATTTAATTGTGATTTTTGCTTGCTTGCATGGAGCAAAGTTTTTATCCCAGCCATGCCATCTTAGCACACGTAGAAAAAATTGCTAAGTAGTGAAGGTAATTTTGTCAACCTGGATAAAGGAACTGTTTTCATTTTGATTTTAAAGGGCCTAAAGTTGAAGAGGTTGCTCCATGTTTTTCCAGTGTCTTGAAAGGATGCACCGTGAGTGAGGGACAAGACTTTGTGCTGCAGTGCTGCGTAGGAGGAGTGCCTGTGCCTCAGATCACATGGCTTCTTAATGGTAAGGAATTCCCTTGCCTGCAGAAATACTGTATACATCCACTTTTGGCCAGTCTCGATCTCTCTGTAGAGTACACAGAGTAGTGTGTACTCTGATCAATACACAGTAAGACTGTAGGTACTGCACAGATTTCTATAACTCACCATAATATAGTATATTTTTTAATATTGGGGGATTTTTTTTTTTTTTTTTTTTTAAGAAAACCTTATGTGGGAAGAATGATTCCCTTCAGTAGTTTTCTGTCTTACTGCAGTTTTCCATTATGTCCAGGAGGGGGACTCTGATGATAAGCTTGCAGGCAGGTGGTGCTTCTTGGCTTTTGTTAACCGCAGCTTTCCATCACAGCAGGATAAGGTCCATGTTGCTACTATATGCTGAATACTGGCGATTACCCCTCCTTTGCTACTAGCTTCTGTTCAGATGGTAATGGATATGCATTATGGTGCTGTAGGGAAGATAATTTATAAGAAAAATAAGTGCAGTTCCAGCTTGAAGCTTGGGACAAATTCTGTGCCTGCTTCCAGTCTTCAGTCAGCTGGGTAGGTCATCATTGTTTTTAGCTAGTACATACCCAAAATCTAGTAAAGCCATATGCTTCTGGTCCTGCTGCAGACCTGGACCTACCATGGTTAACCTCCAGGTATTTTACCTATTTATGTTGCTTTGGTCTCTTCATTCTCAGTGGATTGTTGAGCTACCATATTCTTCCTTCACAAATCATACACATTGCTCCAATGAGAAGAAAATCAAAGTGTACACAGAGCAGCAGCATACGCTGCTCTTAGTATACAACTATTTTTCTTTCTTTAGAGAAAGAATTAAGAATTCCTTAATTAAGAAAGAAAAATATCCACAAACATCTAACTTCCAGTTGCCTTTTCATCCTTCCCTTTTTTTTCCCCTCAGAGCCTCTCAGTTATCAGAGAGACTGAAACCAGGATGGCTTTTTTACTTTCTGCTTAATATCAGTTTTTCAGGTTACTTCTCTACTGGAAAGATGTTACTTGAGATTTTAAGGCTGAACTGGAATGTTTGTCCCTACCTGTTTAAAAAAAAAAGAAAAAAAAGATAAGCATTTGGTTATACTTGTATCAGGATCTATAATTTTCTATCGTGCCCTGATTAAACTAACATGAAAGTTTCCTTTAAAGTTCCCTCCTACTATCAAAGCTGGCCCCAAACATCAGTGTTTTGTTTAGAATCCAAGTGATCTTGCAGATCCAGGGCCTGGCACATTTGAACTAAGAGCTCTTTCCATTTAGAGCCATAGCTGTTAAACACTAGATGGATTTATTCAGCTTAACCCTTGATCAGGTCTGTTACTTCTGAAGTGCAGTTGATTTTTTGCAGGCTCTCCCAAGCCATCTATCTTTGTGTGTATGATTTAAAGACAAAGAATAGACTTTGCCATGAAGTAGTTTCCTCCAGGATTGTTTTAAAATGAATTATTTGCACATGATCTCTGTTTCTTTTTAAACCATTCAGAGAAAATGGGATAATTCAGAAAGGTGTCAGGGCAAATAAACCATGACCTTGAGAGTGGTATGTTCCTGCTGCCTGCCCTGTTCCCCTTCCCAATAGCTCTATGTCTGGAATAGAAGTGCCAGCATGAAACACATGTGAATAAAACTCTGACCTCCTCCCATTGGAAATCATTTACTTCTCTCTCACTGAAGGCTACATTTCACTTCCCTCTCGGCACGCTGGGATAGAAGCACTGTTTTGCTGCATAAGAATTGAATCTTGCAGCTCAGAAAGAGCAACTCCTACCCACTGGGTCAGCTACTTCCGATTCGCACTTCAAAGCTACCCCACACCTACAAAGGTTTCTCTTAGCCATGCTAGTCACCTGCAGGCTCAGTCACTTCCCTTAAATGCCAAAGCACACAGCATGGGCACTGAACAGGAGGAACTGGAGATCTGTGTGCAGTCGCAGCATCATAATCTCTTTGGAATTAGAGAGACATGGTGCAATAGCTGACACAACTGGAGTGCTGTCATGGAAGCATATGTGCTTTTTAGGAAGGACAGGCTGGGAAGGCAAGGTGTGGAGTTGCTCTTTATGTGAGAGAGCAACTGGAATGCATAGAGCTCAACCTGGAAGTGGATGATGAACGAGCTGAGGGCACACTAACGTGGGAGACACTGTGGTAGGCGTTTGCTACGGGCAAACAGGAAGTTGATGAGACCTTCTACAGGCAGCTGGAAGTAGCCCCACAATCACAGGCCCTGGCTGGATCCTGTCCCACATGCTCTAGGTGACCCTGCATGTGCAGGAGGGTTGGACTAGGTGATCTCTGAAGGTCCCTTCAACCATAAGGATTCTATTATTTGATATAATTATATCCAGTTGCCTTCCACCTCATAGAGATCATGTTTGTGTCTAAAATGACTTCTGATTTTCAAATGAAGTGCAGTGCCACTGTATTACATCTAAACATAGTATCTCCATAGATATAATCATGCTTTGCTATTTGGGAAACCAGTGTTTCCTAGAAAATACAGTTTATCCAAGCTGTATTGTTCTTCATTCTTCAATAAATTAGTGGTTTCTGTGAGCCTCCACTTTGTACTGTTCCACCTTATCATTTTGCTGTGTGCTTGTTCTCAATTATCCTTTCTCCTGTTCTTATTAATCTGTCTAAGTCCTGTGCTGTGCCTGCTCAGGTATAGCTGGGTCTTCACACTATCCAAGCTCCTAACCGCAGTTGCATCAATAGCATAAGGAGTAAGCAAATTTTCAGGTAGCTGGATTTCAAATTATTTAGACTGCTGCATTAACTCTGCAAATTGTTAAGCTGCTGCATT
Source organism: Nothura maculosa (assembly GCA_032353885.1). Lineage (NCBI taxonomy): Eukaryota > Metazoa > Chordata > Aves > Tinamiformes > Tinamidae > Nothura > Nothura maculosa. The sequence continues at coordinate 724,167 of JAUBOD010001105.1, forward strand.
AACTGTGCTTTTAATTCAAAAGGCAGTGATAATTTTGAGCAACAGAAGCACAAGAAGATAACACAATAATAAGACTAGGGGCATCATTTATTATTCTAAAGCTGTAAACACATTACTTTCATCCCAGACTCCTAGAACAGACTACTGTATTTCAGTGCTTTTCAGTCTTGCATCTGATAGTGATACATAACTATTTATATACCATTTGGATTTGGACTTTAATGAATTATAAACAGTAGTGTAAGGCTGACAAATCCACGTACATGCCAATGGCCATAATTTTACTTAAGGATCAAACTGGCTACTGTGATGTCCATTTGAATGCAAACATTTCTTTCCTGTCTGCCAGCTAACTCCATACTATGTATTGCCATATTTCTATCCATAACCAAATAAAGGAGAAATTTGTATTTCTGGTCCTGAAATACCACTCCAAGCAGACATAACAATGCTCTTTGTGAAATAATGTGATGGAGTCTTTTATCAATTGGTCATTTGAGGAAAACACTGCATTCACAGTGTATAATTTGAGTCAGGCAGTAAAAAAATATTGTAGAAAACACAAGTTAGAATCTGCTCTCCATGTTTGGAATATTCAGCTTTTAAAGTTTATAACTAGTAGGTTGCCCCATAGAAAAATAGATATACTATTAGCATTTGCATTTTTGTTCACAGTATGTCATTTTTATAGAACTATGTAGTAATAAGATTTAAATATTGGACAGGATGCATAAAATAGACAAAAAAATCAAATTGTCTTCAAAGTATGTAGTAATAAACTAGAGGTTTTTTTCAGAAGAATTAATGAAAAAATACGTGCGTACTAGATGAGGCAAAGAATATAAAGACTTAAATTGTCAAATTGTAAGAATCATGAGCAAAAGGCTGCTTTGAGAACCCCAAATGGGGAAAAAAAGCAGAATGGTCTTACTCTTACGCTTGCCATCCCATGATACTGAAGAGTCTGCACGTTGTCCAGTCTGCCTGCCATGATCCTAAGGAAGCCACAACAGCTGAGACCTGAAAGACTTACAGGAGCTTCTTATGGAACGGCACTTCTTGACTTTTTTACCAGCTAGGACTACATGCAAATTTAAATATTTTCCAAGCCATTGTACAAACTGGCCTCTGTTTCACATTAACCAAGCCAAAAAAATAGCTGATGTAACTGTGCGTTGTCCATAAGCACATGTTAGCACCTGTGGGGACAGGGAGTGGGTTCATCCAGCTTGCACAAAATAAGAGCTTCTTACCTGAACTTGGGCTTGTCCCAGTTCTCCCTCTTCTCTGAAGCTTTACCACCTGCAGTTCATTTTTCTTATACTTTTCCCTGTCCTTTTTTCCAACTTTAAAAAGACAGTTCTTCCATCTGTTGCTCTCTGAAAGTTTTCTAGAACTGAAGCTTAAACAGCTTTCTGTTCCATACCATTATACCATATACCATACCATATTTGCCACTGGCTTCACTTTTCCTTGCTCTTGCTTTTGCCTCTTTCTAGATGGTAGTAAGGTAGAAGGATGCAATTCTCACACTCCAACTATATTAACCTGTTTGCTAATCTCTGTTTTCCAGAGTTTTATTTTAAGTTTCTCTCTGAATTTTCCCACTTATTTACTAGCAAATTCCCTAGAAGTGTACTTCTTGTGTCTTAATTCTGACCTCAAGAACGCTATATAAAAAAAACTTTCTATTCATGCTGTCTGTGACAATACTTGAGTATGTATTTACAATTTCTTTAAGTTTCTTTAAGTATTTTACTGGTGATTTTTGTTTAATAGGCAGGAATAAGGCCAATTTCACTTCTTTTTGAATATCTTCCTGTAATTGAACATGCCTTTTCATATTACTGTCCTTCTTTTTCTCCTAAGTTTACCTGAACCTCTTTCTGCTGAGTTTAGAAAGCAATACATCCCTAACTTTAGCAGAGCAGTTCTCTCAGAAGTGTTTTGTTTTAGGATAGCTTTCTGGTCTGTCCAGAAAGCTTGTAATAAATTGTCCAGGGGAAAATTTCCTTTCTTCTGGCATAGCATGCCAGCAGTATGGTATTTTTTGTTATTGTTCCTTCTGCCAAACTGTCACAGATGCTTGACTGTTCTACCTCTAGAGAAGGGAACATTTCACTACTGGGAGAGCTGTTTTTATTAGATCAAAATGTAGGTACAATGAACATAATCTGGCTGTAGATTATCCCTCCAGGCAAATACATTTTTTTTTTCAGTTTTGGGATCTGATAAGAAAAGAAGAGAGAATAGTGAATATTGCTAGAAATAAAAATGAAAGTCCAGATTTTGTTGGGACACAGAGAGAAAAAGGAGATTCCTCAGCAAATTTGGTAGGAGGGCATTGTGAAGGGGACCACGCTTTTTTTTTTTTCTTTCACATAGAATGCTCCCCCTATTTATTTGCTTATTAATGATAGAAATAAAAAGACATTATCCTTTTGTTTGATGATGCATCTTTTATCCTGAATCTGTAGTGCTGATGTTATCACTGTGGCACTATTAGGCACAGTTTATAGTCTCAATGTCAGAATTCCAGCCAGGATTCTTATCAGGTTAGGGCTTCCACAGTCAGACCAGGAGGGCAATACAGGGACCCCATGCCCTGTACCAGAAAATTTTGTCTGCTTGAGCTTTAGTTGTGTATGCCCATATTAGGACTTAATGATATCCTGCATGCTAAAATAAAAAATTGGACCCAATGTGAACAACAGCCCCTGCATAACAGACTGAATGGGGACTCAAGTGAACCAGAAATAAGAACATGTGATCCATGAAGAAGCTGGAGAGGTTTATGCTGAAATTAATGCCTCCTGGGCAGTTGATTAAATGTGTGTCCAAGTATTTTCATGTGGTAGAAAATTCATTGTCTTTATAAACAGATGGCTTATAAGACAGGTAAGGGACCAAGATCACCCAGCCAGGCATTTTATAGCATATGTAACTAGTGAATCATGTTGATTTTAGCACATGTAAGTATTTCGGAATGAAACTTCATGCCTAGCTAGTGCATTGCTAATAACTGCCTACTGATATTCCTAGTGCTGGAAACTGTAGTTGAGAGAAAAATATGTGGCATCATTTAATTTATACTGCTGATATAGTGCAAAGCTTGTTCTTAGAAATCCCAGAGCTTTTCCCTTAATCTTTTGAAATGATTCTGGCAATGAAACCAACTTTTATCTTTGATTTTGACCATGGTTTCCCCACTGACTGATGTCTTTGATTGTCTTGCACATTTTTTCTTCGATTTCACTCTCTTTTCTAAGATGAACTTAAATACTCTTTGCAGCTTGCTGTTTATATACAGATATCAGGCTCTCTTAAGCATTGCATACACTGGGAAGGCAACCAATGATGAGTCAGTAGTGGAAACTATTTAATATTAGGAAAACAGATTGCAGAAGCATTTCAGAAAGTATGGGTGAGATTGATGATAGTTGCTTAAAAACCAGCAAGGCAACTTTAATGAGTCTACACAAACATTTAAGTTTGTTCCATACCAGTTCAAAGAACGATTTTTCAAAAATGAGCTCTTCAGTAGTCATGTTTTTTAGCATGGACTGGACTGTAGCTGTCCATTACCAGACTATACATACTGTAGTGCAGACTGTCTGCTTGTGTAAATCAGTCTTGCAATCTATCATGGAGTTTGCTGTGTGTCTTGGAATGTCATCCATCCATTCTCCAAACCCTGACAGGTTTTACACATCTGGGCAGTAAAGTTAATGTTTAGTTTCCGAGTATTGGCTGAGCAAATACATGACATCTCTTTTCTTATCCACTTGAAAGTGAATCTGTTCAAAATAAAAATCAAACCTTTCTCTTAACAAGGTAGCACCCAGTAAGCCTAAGGGTGGGATTTGTCTGAGCACTGTATTCTGCCTTGAACTTGGGATGTTGCTGTCACTAGAGAGCAGTGGCCTCGCAGCAGAGAGCAGGATTGGGCTTTGAGCTCTAGTCTGCTGACTGATGTGGGGTAGCTTGATTTTCCTGAAAACAAGAAGTGCTTTTAAATGTTTTTGTTGGAGTATTAAGACAGTTTTCTTCCTTTCTGTCTGCAGACCAGCCAATCCAATATGCCCATTGCACTTTTGAAGATGGCATTGCAAAACTGACTGTCCAAGATGCCTTACCAGAAGATGATGGTATTTATACCTGTTTGGCTGAAAACACCACAGGACGGGCATCTTGCAGTGCTCAAGTCACGGTCAGAGGTGAATATCTCACTGTGCTGTAATTCTTGCAATTATATCAGCTTATGATATGCAGTAATATGCCTGCCCCTATTCTGTCTATGTGAATCCACTTAAAACCCTAGATGAGCTTAAGATGAAAACAAAGTAATTTTAATAAACCTAGGAGTTAGTTAATTTTTTGATTGCAGAATTGGAAATGCAGTTACCAAAAAAAAAAAAGCCATGAAGTAGGAAAACATGGATTTACAATAAGCCTAAAATTAATCTCTTCTCAAAGTTGTCATTTATATTTTCTCTGAAGCATTTCATCTGCATTAGGTAAGGACCAGTCAACAGAGATCCACCTCAAGGGAATTATCTTTGCCATGGGACCTGCTGATTTTTCATTCAGGCACAGAAGCCAAAAAGCCAGCCCCTCAATTTACTAACCTTTGCTGCGTCTCTTCAGGGCTGACACGCCGCAGTAACGTGGGAGCACAAGTGACCTAGGCTTTTCCCCAGGTTTTGTTTTTGTTCTACTGGACTCTTTCGGGCTACGTAGTCACTGCTGCACTGAGTTCTGTTCCCCCTGTATTTCATTTAGTCTGGAGTTAGAAAGCTGCACTCCTTTACTATGGGGAGTTAGTTCCCCTCTTCCACATCTGATTCTGTTTTCTGGGAGTCATGGAATGTGGGGAGAGAACAGGAGCAAAATTAAGAACACGCGTGACAGGCTGCAAAGCCATATGTTGAGCATTTCTACAGCTTTAGCTCTCCTCCCCACTTCCTCTCTAAAACTCATTATGTCCCTGTTGCCATGCGGATTACAGTAACTTTCCTCAAGTCTCAGATCAATGTGGATTTGCCTGACAAAAATAGTACCAAATTTAAAATCGTCATTTCCAAATCTCTTATCTTTTTACATATATTTTTCCATCAGACCCTCTAGCAAACACTTACTGGCATTAGGGTTCTCTGAGGCCTGAAGCTGCTTTGTTAAGGCCTCTCTAAATGCCGGGCTTTGCAGTCAGATTACAGCAGGAAATCAGTGTATGTGCAGGAAGAGAGAAAACTTCATAAATTCTCTCCAGACCCGACACTGATTTTGGGGATAAAGTCTGCAAAGTCTGTTTCTGAATTGTAACCCAACTCTTTCCAGTTCCTTTTTGTCTCACAGATAATTTAAGATTTCCAGATTTCGTACAGCCCTCTGTTCATTCATCATTAAAGCATATTTTCCTTTTTACCTGAAGTGTAATTTATATTTTATCTGAGAAGGAATGAATGTTCCAGGCTTATTTCCAGTGTCAGACCACTCTCTGAATTCAGCTTTTCCTTAACTTGCTACTGTGGTCCTTGGACACGTCTCCAAGTCTGGGGCTAAATTTAGCTTTGCATTGCCATTTTTGGCTTTGCTATTGTGAGACTCCAGTGGTCTCATGAAAGGACTCATCTGTTGTGATCAGTGGGGAAACTTTACCTGGGATGAATTGTCTATCTTGACTGTAAAGTTTAGTTTTGTTTTCTAAATATAAAATACTTCCTAAATTAAGTTAAGCTTTCAGATAACTCTGAGAAGTCCCATGCCATGCAACAAGGACAGTCATTGAGAGTTTAAAGGAAATTAAAAAACAAAGCCTTGTGTATGAATTATAATACAAAATCATACTTAAGCATCCTAGGATGTTACAGGTATTATCAGGTGACATATTATGTTCTCTCCGTCTTTTGTGCTTTCTTTGTGTGTCCTTCAGAAGATATATTACTTTGGTTTGTCAAAAGAAATTCTGTATTGTGGAATTAATGTAGGAAACAACATTTCAACAGCCCTTTGCCTTATAACTGGAGATTGATTCAAGTCCTGTTAAACACAGTGGGAGATTTTTCCAGTGCTTTGCATTGTGCCCAGGATAACTAGCTAGGACTGTTGTGGCAGAGCATTCCTTCCAAGTCAGCAGTCTTGGATTCATTTCTGGTTGCCTTTTCCTTCCTTATTATAAAGCAGGGATAAAATCCGCCTGGTGCTGAACAACCCTCAGTCTTTCGTTGCTATCATAACTCAGTTGTTTGTAGGAGGTTTTTGGCACTTCATTAAAACAGTCCCACACTTTTTACAGATGAGGCGTAAAAAATGTAGTAGTATTAAAAAAATAACAATTTCAACCTAATCATTCTGCTTTTTTAAGGCACGAAAATTTAATCTCCAAATCATTAAGATAGAGACAGGCATAGATCGTTGAGGTAGTGGTGTAACTATGAAGCTAATTAAGGTGAAGTTAATTTTGGCGTGGCAAAAGACTGAGAGGATTCAATCTGACTGCCTCCCTCCTCGTGACTGTGGTCTCACAGCTGGAGCACAGGCAGAGCAGAGAGTGAGCAGCAGCACCCTGTGCCGCTGCCCTCGCAAACCACTTCACCCCGAGCACTTTTGCTAACTGAAGTTAGCCAAGTTAGCGCTGGCGAGCGGAGACTGTGGCTAAAATGCTAGGTTAATTAGTCTGATGCAGGAAACCCTGGCTGGTGAGCACTGTAATCCAGATGTTCAAACTCGGTGCAGGCCTTGCTCTTCCTGCCATGATGTCATTTGTCACTTGGCAATTTTTCCGACATCCTCACACAGGCATTGGGGATGCTATGAGTAGTTTTGGTAAGTTCAGAAATAATATGTGCACTTTGAGTTGTTGCTGTGCTTGTATGTGCGAGCTTGGCAATTGGGTTAATGTTCCCATTTGATAGTACAGTTTGTGCATTGTGTTGCGATATGAGAATAAGTACACAAATCATTTTTAAATAATCAGGCATTTTGTTAACAACAAAAAAAGCACCTTTGTATAATGGGGAGATGTAAGTTACATTCAAGTCACCTGGAGTACATTTATAGTGAGGATGGTGACTATAGATACTGAGGGTGAGTATTTATATTAACCAGCTTTTTACCAAGCTGGCTAAACATTTTAAAATACAGTTTTATGAGTAGGAAGCCGAGGTGAGGAGAGGTTAATTGACTTGGACATGGCTGTGTAGTGTAACAATTAATGTGCTGTAGCTATGGCAATATAAACAGGACAGTTAGTGGTTGTAACTTACTAAAACAATTGGATGGTTGGAAAGTAAGGCAAACTTCCGGGCATAACAACTCTCTTCAGGTCTGTCTCATAGCTGAGCCTTCTGATATGTAGCTGTTTCTCTGTTCATTAATCACTGCTAAAAAACTGAAGTGGGATTCAGCTGTAGAGGGTGTTTAAAGGGTACCTCAGCCACCTGACATTCACATTAAGATATGAGTATTTTACTCATGATTATAGAAGGAGAGGGAATAGATAATAGGATTGCAGTAATATTGTACTGCTCCAAGTAAATTTTGTGTA
>JAUBOD010001105.1:736938-755574 GCA_032353885.1 Nothura maculosa
GTCAGAGAATGTCCCAGCTGAGCTTATGCATTAAGTTGAGCTCAGCTCTGAGAAAAGGTCCTTTTGAGCTGGGAATTTTCTTTGAGAAATCACATCTTGTGTATTATCTTAGGTGATTTGACTTTCTGTGCAAAGTCAACAATTGTGGTTAAAAATTATAGCTGTTTTTATAAGCTACAATAGAATAAACTAGCTGTGTGGTCCAAAAATTAATAAAATGTACCTGGGTTTTATCAAGCCCATCCTAGGTAGTGCTTTCTGCTATTCCTCTTGAAGTGTTATGATCACCCTGGAGTGAACTTGTTGCAGTGGTGAAAGTTGACTAGGAAAGGCAAGGGGGAAAATTAACAGCTTGGATTAAAATTTGCGTACACATTATGACAATATTGATATCTGTGATCTGCTGCATTCCTTCTGTTTGTTCTTGGAAGTAAAGCTACTCCTAATTCAAAGTAAAAGGAAGTAAGAGTGGTGATGATGTTAAATGGCTCTAGGTGATTAAAGCACATTAACGTAATAGGAAGAGATTGGATCTACTGTTTTTCATATCCAGTTCATATCCATATCCAAGGATACATAAGAAAGTCATGGCCTTTATGCTAATATCTGTCAAAACTTTCCTTAGGTTCCAGTTTACTTTCTGATGATGCCGTATTTATGTTGGTTTAAAATGAGCTACATAAATGTATAGCACTAAACTCTAGTAGTAAAATTGCTGTAGAATGAGTCTTTGTCGACATGTATTTATTGTGTCCTGGATGTGACATGGTTGCAAAGGACTACTGATTTTCTGCAGCCACAGCAAGCTTGTAATTTCCCATGTGGGGCTGGCATTTGCATTGTGCGGCCATCTGTGAGCTCTGACATACAATGGATTTCCTAGCTGGTCAGTAAAGAGCTGTTCTCCCTGACTGTTTTTCTAAAGATGATCAGCGACAAGAGTCATTTTTGCTGCTGCTTTCTGATAGATAGTGGGAAAACATGTCATATTTTGGATTGGTTTGTATTAGACCAGGCTATATTATTCGTCTATATTATATTAGACCAGTGGACTTGTCTAAATCAGTGTTCATGCAATGCCATATCATAGATTTACGAACATAGGAATGTCTTCAGAAATGTTATGATACACAAAGTTGTCTTTATTTTTGCCTCTGGAGGGATCATCAAGTTTTCAATATTTTGGACTTAATAATCCGTCTTAATGCTCCTCTGCATAATTATACTCAGCATCCCCTAATGAAATAACTCATTCATCTCTCCAGTAACTGTTCTTGCACTGTTGAAGCCATGCTCTATAAGTTTTAACTCTGCATATACCATAACATATCCGTTACTTTTGCAACTTAACCACCATCATAATCTTCTCTCTAAGTATTAAACAAGAGATTGGCATAAACCTACACACAAATTCAGAATAAACGCTATTTTTACAATTTCTGTGATGTTTAGCCAAATTTCTTTAGTATAAGTTAGGAAGCATCACTTAAAACTGATCAACACTCACTATTTTTAAGGGCTCATCCTTTAATCCTGTAGATCACCATTTTAGGGGCTGGGGCCTGCCCCTGTGAATGATTTGCTTTCTTCCTTTTAAGGGTTTCACTGCCCTATGCAAGCAGTTGGTTTCATTCAAGGGCCTGAAGTTTTTACATTTGTGGCACGTGTTTGGGAAGATTCAGCGTTGTTGAAAAATTGCTTTTGGAAGTTGATTTTATGCACCTTATTGCTCTGTATACCCCCACCCCTTTCTTCAATAAGCTGAGGCTGTTGCACTGTATTGCCTTTGTAATCTTTGTATTTAGACTACATGGGACAGGTATGTGAGTCTACTAAAGCAAAGAGCAATCTGTGAGTGATGTGCTGTGCTGGCTGTGCTGGGGTCTGCGGGAGGCAGCTTGCTCTGCTCGGAGAGGTGCTGTTGGAGGCACTAGCAGCAAATTGAGGTGCTAGTCACTATTAGCCCTCTCTCAAGAGCTTTCAACTCATTTTCTATTTCTGCTCCACTTTCCTTTTCTTACTACTTTCTTGTTTTCTCCTTTTCCTCCCTTCTTCTTGTCTTCCTTTTTCACCTTTTAGAAATTTCTGCTTTCCCTTCCAGATCTCTCTGTCCTAGGCTTTAGAAACATAGTGAAGATATAAAGATCTTCACTGGTAGTGGCCAGTCCAGCAGATGCATGTGACAGCTTTTCTGAGTAAGCAGTTAAAAATACAGGAATATGGTGAATGAGAGCAGTTTATTATAGCAATTGGGTTTGACTAAAATTCATGGCTATCTTCTGTACAGCATTAGTCACTTCCAAGCAGGTACTATAAGAAGCCCTAAGACTGATCAATGTGGCCTGATGATTTCAAGGCTCAGTCCATGACACTGAGCAGAGCGGGTCTCAGCTCCTGTGTTTCCATTCTCACATGCATCAGTGTCTCTGTTTGGTGCCGGGGAAAGACCTATGACATAAGCCAGCAGAGCAAGATTTTGGCTAGAAAAACCTTTGCTAGAGAAGAGGGTAAACCTTGCTCTCCAAGTAGCTTCCAAACTTATGTAGAGCTTAAATTACCCTGGAACAAGCTTAACTTTTGGCCTCTGGAAGGTTCAGCAACTTTGCTCAGTGAGGTGCTTCCAGCTTTGCTACTAACTGTCCTTGTATAAATGGCTGCTTCGTTCCAGCCTGGCAGCTTATGCTGCTGTAATGCTATTTTGGGTGATCTGATAACACTTTTGAAAAATTTCAGCGTAGGAATAAATAAAATGAAATTATTTTCCTGTATGGACAGAAGGTAGAGTTGGCATTATAGCGGCAAGATATAAGAGAACAGAGAGAAACAAATCAAAAAGTGTATCCAAGTGACCAATAAATATTTATGACTTCCGGCATTTGGTAATGATCACTGCCTTGGCTCCAGATGTGTCTTTGCTCAGGTTTTTAAAGCAAAAGTAGTCTAGTTACAAGGATGGTATTATTTTGCACATGAGCATGTGCACTTGAGGAAAATTAATGCAAATTTCTGTGCATTATTACACCATATATTTTAACATTGGCTTAGGAGGATCTTTGGAGAAAGGACAGTTTAATTCCCCTGTCATCTTGGGCTATTGTCAAGAGTGAACAACTCTTTTGGGTGTTTGCAGTGCCACTTTTCTCTGAGAGCAGAAGCAAAACCACCAACTCAAAAAAATCACCTGGAACTTTAGGTCAGTTAAGCTCATCAAGAGAAATCCCAGTAACGGATTTCCCCACCACTTCCTTTTTCTTTTTTCTTTTGACTCCACAGAGAAGAAGAGCAGCAAGAAGGCAGAAAGTGTGCAGGCTGTTAAACTGAACAAGACTTTTGCACCCATATTCCTTAGAGGCCTGACTGACCTCAAAGTAATGGATGGAAGTCAAGTGATAATGACAGTGGAGGTATCAGGTGTGTAGCCATAAATAATTAGTTTTTTTAAAAATATTGTTGCTGCTAATTGTGCACTTTTTATCATTCTCCATTTCTCCAGCAAGGGGTTTTATATTTGCAAGTAATGTTCAAAGGAACCAATTTTAAGAAGCAAAAACTAGAGTTGTCTTATCTGATCTTTAGGCTGGATGAACGTTGGGCACTGCCGAACGTGTTCAGACCATTAGAAGGGTCTCTGTTATAATAATTTACTTACTGTCATCAGTCCTTCTGTTGAACTAAACGTAATTCTCGGAGGGCTGAGACTGATAGCCTATGCTGTGAACTGAATGAATACCTGTCAGTTGGGGACAAGATTAGTATTGTAGCTGAGATTGGTCCTGTTATGAACATAGGCATTCAAAACCCTAGATAGTTGCCTTCATGGTATCTACAGATCATTTCCCCTGCCTGTTGTGTTCATGCTTACCTCATTCATTTGGATTTTAACCCTAAGAAGACAGGCTTAGAGCTATTCCACACTGCAGAGCTTCAACAGACGTTGTGGAATTCTGGGATATTTTGAAGATGAATCTGTGAGTCAGATGGCAGAAAACAATCAACCTTATTTATCCTCTCAGTCACGCATTGAGGTTTTTGTGTTTATCTCGGATTTTTTTTTCGTATTTTTTTTTTTTTAGCTAATCCACCTCCTGAAATTATCTGGCTGCACAATGGGAAAGAAATCCAAGAGACAGAAGATTTCCACTTTGAGAAGAAGGGCAATGAGTACAGCCTTTATATCCAGGAAGTATTTCCTGAAGACACAGGCAAATATACCTGTGAAGCCTGGAATGACTTAGGAGAGACTCAAACTCAGGCTACTTTAACTGTACAAGGTATAAAATTCTTCTCTGCCTTAGGAAATGCAAAAAGAAAATCATACTGATATGTTGGAGGAGTGTCTGTTTAAAGTGGATGAGTGTTTATAAGGTCTGCTGTGAAGGATACTTAGTCTCTGCATCTGAATTAACATGGATATTGAGCAGAAGCAACTTTTAAAAAGTCTTTTCACTCTGGAACATTATGTTACTATTTCAAAAATTCATTCCTCAGTCCTATTCCAAGGGACAGTGCAAAACTTCTGCTAAATACAGCTTCAGATTATAAGGCTTACTTAGCTGTGGACTAAATGTAAACCATGTAATGATGTTTTTCTTTCCAGTTAAAGCACTGAGCATTTGGAAAAGCTGCCCAGGAGCCAGGAATCCTGGCTTCTTGAATAGTAGTTCTGTAATGGTAACAGGTGAAGAATGATTTTTACAGTTTGAGGACCAAAGTCCTCAAATTTTGGCTTTGAATATCTGTGTATGATATAAATCCCACAGTAAACATGGAAGTACTTTAATACCTCCTGTGATTTGGGCAGCATCATGATACTAGACATGGGCTACTCTTGCTGTATGCCAACATTTTCCTATCATTATTATGTAGAATTATTGAAAATTGATGAGAGACATTTATTATTTTTCATATAAATGGTCTTAACCCCAAGATTGCTTAGAGCTGTGCCTCATGGAGTGAGTCTGCAGTCTGTCATCACTGTCTGCACTAAACTCAGAGCATTCTCTCTTCTATAACATTCCCTGAGGCCTTGGGGTCAGTGTTTTATAGTAAATGCAGTTTTATGCTATTGCCAGTCATGATTTATAATATAAGCTTTGCATTGAATGGCAGTCATAATGCTGTTACTTGCCTTTAAAGCTATTCCTGCCCATATTCTCCAAGGACAAATCTTCAAGATCCCTTTTAGGGCAGCTTTAAAGTCTCTTTTTTTTTTAGTCTTAATATAAGCCTGGCTTGAGCCAATAAAGTGCCAAATAAGTGATTAATATTAGTGCTTTGGTACTAGTTGCTTCCAAAATTAAGTCTGGTTTATCAGATTAAAAACTTAGACTCGTAAGTGTTCAAAATGTTTGCTTCTCTGTGTTTTCCTTGCCTGAACTTAGTTTATTAGTTCCTTTTATGCATGATATTTTCTTGATTAGTAAACTGTGTTTGTAAACTACAGAACCTCAGGATGGAATCCAGCCATGGTTCATTAGCAAACCAAGATCAGTGACTGCAGTTCCTGGGCAAAATGTCCTTATATCCTGTGCAATTGCTGGAGATCCTTTCCCTACTGTTCACTGGTTTAAAGATGGACAAGAAATAATGCCAGGAGCCGGGTATGAGATCCTGCAAAACGAAGACATCTTCACACTGATCTTGAGGAATGTGCAGTCTCGTCATGCAGGGCAATATGATATTCAGCTCAGGTAGGTTTGCCATGAATAAAACCACTTCCTGTGGAACACATATTTACTTTTGACTTTTCAACAGACTAAGTGGAGACAAATATCCTCCCTCCTTTTTGTTCCTCCTTAAACAAGACCTTTTTGAACAAGACAAGGTCCCTCCTCTTCCTGCACAGAAATGTAGAGTACTAAAGGAGCTAGCTGCTTTCTGAGGGATAAAAGGAATAAATCTTCAATAAACTAAAAGAGGAGAGGAGAAACACAAGACAAGTCAAGAAGGGTGAAGTGACATACCATTTCTCATTGGATCTTTAAAAGTAAAGCTTTGTAGCAGCGCTATGGAAAGCAATTTTGGAGCTTGTGTTTATCAGTTTGGTATTTCACTGGATATTTTTAATGATGCCCCTTTTTTGTGGGAACGAACTGACAAGAAGGGCCATTCCATGTATTTGAGATTCATATCTGTAAGAGAAGACAGTGTTTGCTGACCCTATTTACAGCATCTGAATTTTATATGGCAATTGGAGCCTCATTATTCTGACATAACTTTGAAGAGAGACACTTAGATGCTTTCACTTCATTGCCCTACAAAATTGGAAGAGCTGGTCTGAATTTAGCTAATTTTCTGTTGGTAAAATAACCGGCTTTTAAGCCAAGCACCAAATTTGCTGTTGCTTTATCTTGTAGAAGGTGCTGTAGCATTTTTGATTCCAATGGCAAAGATTGGGCCTACTTATATATTCCCTGTATGGCTTTAGAAAACTTAGTGTAGCCCTTTAAATTGATGTTATCATTCTACACTATTTACTGTGCATAGATGTATTGCCTTATTTGGAGAATATTTGTTACTTTATTAAAATTTATTTAGCCACCATAGATGTTTGAATCTGATATTGGAAGATACCGGATTACTGGAAGAAAATTATCCAGTTTGTCTCACATACTACCTTTTTAGTCCTGACTGACTGCTAACTATGGCAAACTGGTAGCATCACTGCCTGAGCAATTGCAACAACAATTGCCTGTTCTTGCAATCAAGCTATTTTTTTTCTTTCATAGGGGAAGGCTCTAAAGAAGCTATTTCTATTTCATATACTTGAATTTAGTACAAAATTCAAAAAGTGAATTGTCATTTGCTTGCTTACAAGTAAATTGCTCCTGCCTTCTTAACCCAAAGAGAGAGGGCATTTCTTAATAAATTTTATCCATTTAGCCTCTAAAGCAGGGAGTTTGATGTTTTATAATTCTGGTTGGTTTTCCAACCAGTTCCAGAAATGGCAGGGGGAAGGAGGGGTGGGAGAAAAAATAAATAAATGAGAGGCCCAGTGATGGTCATTGTGTAGATGTCTAGTTTCCATAACTACTACAGGCAGCCACCAGCTAGCCTCAGTAGGCTTTGGTTTTATATGCAAGTTAGACAGGTTACTTGCTCTTTAGAAAACTATACTGTAGGTGATTTATATTACGATTTCCTGTAAATAAAATTTTCTACTGTTTATTCAAGTCTTGTAACTAACGGTTGTACAGTTGTTCTAGACTGTTACTAACAGTCACTGTTTCTCCAGCTTCTCTCAACGTAGTCAGGGCATCATTTCCTACTTGCATTAGATATTTCCTTCCTTTTTTTTTTTTCTCCATTGTTTTCAAACCCAAACTACTGTACTAATCTCTCCACAATTTTCTTTTTATGTTGGTGGCTCATAAAAGTAGGTATCCCTACCCTGCTTTTTCAGTCAGCGTGCACACTCTTCAGGGATAAATAGAAAAAGTGAGAGTGCTGGACTGAAGATGAGTTTCTTCAGCAAAATCTTTATAATGGCATAGTCAATATCAGAGACCTCAGAAATCCTTCTGTGGTTCCTTAACTAATCTTTATTATCTATTGCCTTTTTGGAAGCTCAGCTCTTCCCCACCTCATCTTCCATAAAACTTTGAATAGTGCTCATTACTCTCTATATAGAGATTTTAATGGCATGATTAAAATCAGAGGTAAACATTCATTTCATGGGTCAGGGCTACCTCAAATAGTCTGATTCAGATTATAGATTAAAAAAAAAAGTGGTACAGTTATATTCCGTTATACCCCACAGGAAATACAGTTCTGTTTTTGTGTAAAATAAACTTTGCAAACCTTATTACAAGGTAATACCTTAAAACTTGCAAACCTTATCAATGTGCTATTTTTAGGAGGTCCCCTTCCCCTCTCCTGCTCAATGCTGTAAAATGTAAATAAAGGGATTAGTGTTCCAGGTATTAAAACATTTTGGCTCAACGTTCAACTGAGATAAATCAGTGCATCCTCACTGAAGCTAGCAGACCTGCTCTGCTTCGTTAGCTAAAGGTCTGGTCCAGAAGATCAGTTAGTTTCTTTTTGATTAAAGTGCGTAGGATCTGCACTGTATCCCCATGTAACTAAGCAAAGAATTGCAAAATCTCATTTTGAGACTTCACAAAGACCTGCACTGAAGCAGCAGCTATAGCTAAGAATCAGTCAACTTATCTGTCTTTTTCAGTATCTTTTTCAGTTCATTCTTAAAGAATCCAATTTACTCTGCTATACTTTCTTCACACTTGAAAGGCCAGTAGGAATTTTTGGTGTGTCCTCACACTATAATTAACAGTGTCTATTTATTTATTTATTTATTTCCTCCTTATGCGTCTTTTCCCCTCTTCCTCCAGAGAGTGCTTCCTGCGGCCGTGCAGACAATAAGTCTCATCTAAGGTTCAGTGAAAATATTTGAGTAGACCCTGCCAAGAAACTAGTATTTCAAGACATTGTGAACATGAAAGCCATCCCAGGGAAAACTGATCCCACAATAGAACAGGGAACTATTTTTAAAATTGCTTCAGGCTTTGCAGATGAAGTTTTATTTGTTTTGTTTTGCCTTTTTTAATTCATTGACATATTAAAGATAAATCCTGAATATGGACATTATACACAACAATCCTGCAAAATCCAGCACTTCAGGCACCCATTTGGCATGTCATACAAAGCACAGCTTTTATCCATGTTCTGTACTAGTGCGCAACAAAGGAGCCGATGGCACTAACTTTGTCTGGGGTTTTGCTCATATGATCCCAGCATGGAGACTGCAATGTTGCAGGAGGACTATTGGCACTGCCAAAATTCAGAATAGCAGACACCTGAAACACCTGAAGTAGGCTGGTACACTGAAAAGTTCTGTTTTTTCCATCTGTCCCTATGAACCTGGCCTTGCTGAAATTGCACAAATGTAAAAATGTTCACAAAGTTTTCAGAATTATTCTGGATTGCATTTACTATCTAAACTCTCCCAACCTTCTTAATTATTCTTGGCTCATTTCTCTTTTTCCATCTTGTGAACTACAAAACACTTTGCAAAGGCGGGTCAGTGTTCTTAACTTTTTAGACCCTGACCTGAATTCAGAAGACAAAATCAATGACAAAACTTGCTTGAAACTTATTGGGACGAGAATTTGTTCCAAGAAGTCTAAGCATTTAGGCAGAGGTGTCATGAATCAGACATAGACTGGAGGTTTTCATCCAGTGATCTGCTTATCAGCCATTCACTTCATAAATAAGAACAAAACCCTGCCTTGGGCATCATTTGCCCATGTGAGCACTTGCATGGCCCACATGCCATAATTTGTATGTGTTTCCCAGGTTTTAAAAACAGAAAGAACAAATTGCTCTCCTGCTTTCTCATTCCCTCCTTTATTTTACAAACCCAGTGAAAAATGACTTAGAGATCTGTTTTGCCTTCCTTGTTTGCATTCTTGTGTATGTGGAGACTTTGCTGAGGGAAAGATGCGTTGCAGAACCGGGTCCTGCAAAAATAGCATTTATCACAGCGCCCAAGGCAACACTCAGCATCCCTAGATCCTTCTCCAGGGACAGTGCTCTCTGTTGTACTGCAGCCTTTCCCACTGGTGTCGCAATTCCTGTGGGCAAAACTTTGCTTGTACATTCATGGCAGAGGCTGAGCAGCTCTCCGGTTGATGTACACTGTGAGCTGCCAATTCTTAACTTGTGCAGCTTCTCCTGCTCCATCATCAACTTTGGATTGGTTTTACATCCTAAAGGGAGAGTAACTCAATTCTAGGAGATTCTGCTGGGAAGGGCTTTAGGCTAAACCAACCCACTGCTAGCAGTCCAGAAGCTCTGATGAATGAGAAAGTTCTTGAGCAGTGTCAGAGTGCTCTCACTCATCTTCCAGCACCAACTGGTATGCTGGGAGCAGGAGACATATCCTTTTTTCTCCTTCTTTCTATTTATTTTACTCCCCAGTGGAGATTGCATGTAAGGGGCAGTGACTTTGCCAGGTCTCCAGCATTAAGCATTTTGTAGCAGTTATTTGAACACTGGCTGTGCTGACTTGGGACTTCCCATGCCCTTTGCAGAGGCGCTGTTTGATACTCAGATATTCTCCAGACTTTTATATGGAGGGACGTCTGTGGCTTTGAGTGCTTCCTTGGGGATTGTTATCCATAAGAGTTTCTTGTGTTATATATAAAAGTGATATTATATATATATTTTAATAGGACTTCAGGAGAGCTGTAGCAACACTTAAAAAACCCTGCTGGCTGCAGGAGTTAGATTTTGCTTTTGGCATCTCCTGTATTTAGTGGAGAAGAGCTGTTTGGGGCTGAAAAGATGATCTATGTCTGCGGGAGGGAGTGTGCACTGGGGGCGGGGGGAGAGCACTAATGACTTCTTTAATGGGAGCCTTTTGCAGAAGGCATGCATGGTATTCCTCTGCAAAAGGAAGAATAAGTACTCAGTACCATATATGGTGACACTTTTATGTTTTTTAATATAAACATGCACAGGCTGGAGCTATCCATGTAGATGGGTTTTGCTGATTGGTTGGGTCAGGAGGGAGGGAAGGAAATGAGACCCTACTTTTAATATCTTAGCATTAGGAAACTTAGGAGCTCGGGACTTGAATAAATAAACAGTAGGCAGAGTTGGGAAGATTTTCAAGTTTGCAAAATAGCCCCTTCCTCTGCATGGATTTTCCAGCTTTTGTATTTGTTTTCCTTTCGCTTGTTTGTTTGCAGCTGTTTCATTCTGCAAATTGTTTTGATTTTTGTTCGGGGAGAATACTGTTCCCAGTGTATAGAGCAATAAATCATAAAAAGCAATTTGATACAGCTTGACTCCAGCTAGAAGGGGACAAAACCCACCAGCCAAACACCACAGCACTGGCCTTAGGGAGGGAGCAACACACTGGGTTTGAGCTGTGTTAGTGCAACACACCATGCAATCACTTTAGCCCAGGCAAGTTACAGTTTTGGAGGGGAAAACTCTGCTTTTCTGATTTCATTTAAACATTTCAGGAACCAAGTTGGAGAATGCAGCTGCCAGGTGTCTCTGATGCTGCGAGAGAGTTCAGCTTCCAGAGCAGAAATGCTCCGAGAGTGAGTATTTTTCCCAGGGACTTGCATGGGTGGGTGCTATTTTTTGCTCCGTTAATTCCCTGCCCTTACAGACCCAGTCTGGCTGCTGTTCAACCTAATCCCCAAATGTGACCCAACAAATTGTTTTCATCATACAGGCTAAGCACACTGTAGCAAGCCGGAGTAGAGAAGATCTTTTTTGTTTGTGCCCTTATATGGCTTTTGAAGTCATCATTGATGCAATAAACTAATGGAGTGTGCTCCTCTAATCAACCTCCCCTTCTATAAACACATTTTGTTCCTGCTCTGAGATTGTTCCCTCACAGTTTTAAACCAGCCCCTTTCCTGGCTGACTCTTTCTTTTTTTTTTTTTTTTTTTTTCCTGATTGTAGTGGAAGGGAATCAGGCAGCTCTGGAGAGCGAAGAGATGGTAGAGACCATGGTACACTAACATTTGGTAGAACAAGTGCTTTCAGAAAGAGCAGCAGTGATATCAGAGCAGCTGAGGAGGAGCAGGAGGACGTCCGAGGGGTGCTGAAGAGGCGAGTGGAAACTCGGGAACACACAGAGGAGAGCCTGAGGCAGCAGGAAGCTGAGCAGCTTGATTTCCGCGACATTTTAGGCAAGAAAGTCAGCACCAAAAGTTTTTCTGAGGAGGAACTGAAGGAAATCCCAGCCGAGCAAATGGACTTCCGTGCTAACCTGCAACGGCAGGTCAAACCCAAGACCTTGTCAGAGGAGGAAAGGAAAGTTCATGCTCCTCAGCAGGTGGACTTCCGTTCTGTGCTGGCCAAGAAAGGCACCCCAAAAACGCCGTTGCCAGAGAAGGTGCCACCTCCTAAGCCAGCCACTCCAGATTTCAGGTCTGTGCTGGGCTCAAAGAAGAAACCACCTGCAGAGAATGGCAGTGCAGGCACCCCAGCACCAAATGCCCGCGCCAATTCTGAACCCCCAAAAGCCACCCCCAATTCTGAAGCTCCTGTGGCCAAACCAGTAGTGAAAAAAGAAGAGAAGAATGACAGGAACTGTGAACATGGGTGCTCAGTGGTGGATGGTGGTATAATTGGAAAAAAAGCTGAAAATAAAGGAACCGCAAGCAAAGGAACAGCACCATCCTTTACAGAGAAGCTTAAGGATGCTCAAGTAATAGATGGAGAAAAATTAGTTTTACAGTGTCGGATTTCCTCTGATCCCACTGCAGCTGTCACCTGGATGCTAGACAGCAAAGCCATCAAGTCATCCAAGTCCGTTGTCATCTCTCAAGAAGGTAAATTAATTGAATTAAGAGCAAGCTGGATGGCACACTATTATATCCAACTCTTGATTAATAACATATAGTTCATTATAGGTAATGCGGTATTTTATTTAAGTCCTGTGCCAATAACTGCTTCCAGATGCATCTTTCTTGTTATTTCGGTGAAGTACACAAGGAACAGTGTTGTTTAACATGTCTTGCAGATTCTCTTCTAACAACTTGCAGATGTATTATTTAGTGAAGTTGAACTTCATGCATTCTTAAATGCTGTTTACATTGCTAACAGTCTTTAAGGAGATGGTGTGTGACATGAATTTCAGCTGATCTTTAAGGATTTAGAATGTTGAAAAATAGAATTAGTGCTTTATGCATTCTGATTTAATTATTTTGTATGTTTACCATTTCAGGCTTTTCTATTGCATTAAGAAATGTGGAAGCAAAGAGGAATTGTGTTACTGAAAGAAATTACTGCAAGTTTGAGTTTTACAGTTAAGATCAGAGTTCAGAATTGATTTCCAATACATTCAGTAGCTTACCAGAAGGTGCTCATGTAGTCTGTGGAGAAAGTGAAGCATAAAAAAAATCAATGGTATGATGATTTTTAAGCAATTTCAAAACAACACATGGTTTGGTTAAAGTCCTTAGAGAGAACATTAATGCTGTCAAAATGAGTAATTTCTTTGCATTCCACTCTCCGGATAAACAAAGCCCACTAGACTAGTTTTGTGTGGTATGAAAGCTAATATTGCATCTGGGCAAAATGTACTTTCCTTGGGACAAAAGTGGATGAGATAAGGACTTTTTTCCTACAATATCAGTTATTTTATTTTGGATTCATAAAACAGCCAGGGAACTGTATGAATAATAATAATTTCCTGCCTATTTAATGCTAAAACATTTCACTGTGGTTGTAAGATACCACAGCTTGATGCAGGGATCTGCACTCTTAATTATGAATCCTTTATTTAATTCACATTTTTCTAAGTGCTGGCAAATGAGAACCAAAAGAACTTGCAAGGTGGTTCACCAAAACCAGTGAATCCTTCCACAATGATACAAGCACTAAAACACAGAGGTGCTTTATTTGAAGTTGATGAAATCAGAAACAGCATTGGGTTTTGATGGAACAAAACAGTACCTGGGTACTATGTTTGGGCGTAACAAAGTGAGTAGATGGGGCTAGTGAAACGAATGTCTTGTGTGTGAAGCAGCAGAAGAATTTTCCTCAAGAACACTTGTTGATTTTTACCAGAGAGAATTGTGCAGCACAAGGGTAACTCTCATGTACATGAGAAAAGGCAGAATGGAAAGAAGGACATCCTGTGAAAAGGACCAAGATAATCAAAAAGGTGGGACCACCGTCTAAGTGGCCTTACCCTGAAGGAAGTCCAAAAACCAAGATTTTGGGGGGTTTTTTCAAGTTGCCCAGGGCAGCAAGAAATTCACATCTGAAAGTTTCATCTCTCAATGTAGACCAGAGAGAGAACATCCCTGTATCAGAGTGAATCAGGTGCCCCACAGAGTGCTGCAGTGTTGGTGCTGCAGAAAAAAACTCAGAAAGCTGCTTCTTGAGTGAAAGAAGCTGTCGTGATCTCCCAACTCATACCCATGTTTCAATATAAAATAATGCTGTGAGGCTGAAAATCCAGTGTAGCTGGGGTTTACCCTGAAGTGCTCCTGATGTCCTTAGATGCTCTGCCCCCTGTCTGAGCAGAGAAGGTACCAGGTCTGGTCCAGTTTGTCTCAGCTCAGAAATGGCACTTGGGCAAGGGATCCAATGGGATGAAAAGCAGAGGGGATAAGGAAAAGCACCATGGGATAAGGAATCCACTGTTTCAGGACAGCCTTCCTTCAGGATGTGAAGAACCTCAGCTTTTGTTTGAGTGGTGTCTGTATTATTATCATGGTTAGGTAGTTGTATTACTTGTACTTAAAATTATGCTGTCTTTTGGGGATTTACACAGGCTTTTAGAAAGAAGTGTGTTACATAAGGAAGTCAATTATAAGGTTTTGTCTTTCAATGACCAAAAAAAAAAAATGGAACAAAGGTTACAAGTATTTTCTTCCACTCTATTACCTGCCTTCTGCTGTGTTGAAGGGCGACCACGTGTGATGGTCCAGCAGTACCTACTTGCTTTGGCACTTGGAGTTGCTGCTGTCATGCTGGGAGGTGCCTTAATGCCAAGTGTTACGTAATGAGCCAGATACTCATGATACTTACTCAAAGCAAGTTCTGATTTTCTTAGAGATTGATTTGCTCTTTCCCCCTAATTAGAAACATGTGAATGCTTGAAAGATATCAACATCCAGAAGAAGGAATAGTTCAAACAACAAGCAAGGGTTTTACTGGGATCTACAGACTAGAACTGAAAAATCACAACCTTAGCTTAAATACCAGGAAAGATTGCTCGGTAATAGAGGTACCACAGAGACAGTGTTTGGAGCAGCTTTGAACACGGAGAACAACAGTTAAACTGATGCAGTACTTGGCATCCCAATGCCAAAACGTGACTTTATATTTTTTACTCAGAATGCTGAAATGGCAATTTGGTCAGGCCACAGGCATCATGTCCTTTATCAATAGTGCATTTGGCCAGCCCTGGAGCAACATTTATGGGTCCTGGAGCTAATCCCCGATAGTCATCCTCAGCTGAAGGAAGGTTCAGTCTGTGGGAAAGAAGAGAAATAAAGAGCAAAAGGACTCAGCTCCCATTAATGGCCTTAGATTTTGCAAAGGCAGTTTTCACTTCAACATGATCTTGCTGCCCTGTGTTCAGCAGCAAAATCCATTATGGGAGTGGATCTGTTAATAGCTGTTTCACTGGCTCTTTAAGTGCTGCCTAGATGTTTGATGGTGAGCACTGGCTGTCATGTATGGAAGACATCATATATACGTTTTTCTTAGGTGTCTCACAGCAAAGGAGTGACTTATTCCTTCATGCAAGTGACTTACTCCTTTGTGGTGAGCTGGATAGTGGAAAAACTTATATCTCGAGCAAGAAGTGTTTGTGTGCTTCTTTTCATAGGACAAGCCCATTTTAGTTAGTACAGGCTAGTGGCCCACAAGCTGTTCAGCATGAGTGGCACCTCAACCTGCAGAATGATGTGTGTTTGTCCTTTGGAAATCAAATTAACACTCTCTGTCATTGCTGGGAAGCAAAAAGAGGCAGCAGTTTGGTGACTTCCTGCCAAACATAGAAGCTCCTGGTTTCTTGAACACAGATACCTGCTAAAGCAAGTGGTACCTTTGGCTAGGAAGGACAGACTTAAAATATATGCCTTACACAGAATCTTTTGGTGTTTATTGAGAGTACTAGATAAGTGAGCCCTCTATGTAATAACTCACTGAAAGTAACTTTGCTTGTCATATTTGTCCCTAGCTGATAGAAGGCCCTGTAGCTGCTCTACTTCTATTGGCATGTCTTGTCCGTATTTGAAGAGACTACATTCCCTCTCTGGGGCTGTTTAGTTATCAGCTTGCAAGACAAGAGTGGATGTCAGCCCAAATTTAACACCAGGCTCAGAATAATCATTGAATCTGCTCCAAAAGCAGACTTTTACCTTCAGGCCTGTTATTCAGTATATTTGCTGTATTCTTTTACTTAATCTAAGGTTTGCAATTTGCTTATTATTTCAGGGTAAAGTTTACGTTAGCAATTAGAAGAATCTGACTAGCATTATACTGGATGTCACGATCACATACTTAAAAACCGTCTCATTCCTTCCATTTTACGCTTCAGCTATTAAAAGTGTTTTATTGCTCTTTCAAATCACGAACATCAGCATTTTTTTTCTCATTTCTTTTCATGGGATAGTTCCCCAAATGGTGTTCTGTATTTCCATTTGCAGAAGTGATTTGTTACTATAATGTATAATTTTATTATGGCAAAGTGAGCTATTATAACATCTTTCTTTTCACCAACATTTTTGATCCGGTAGGAGTTTATTAATGTTTTGATTTTATATTTTTCTTCTTTTAAACATTTATCAGAGTCTACACTTTTGGAATAGGCAGCTGTGTTTTTTTTGCCTGAAAATATCAAAATAAATGAAAACTGTGCAAATAAGGATTGGCAAAGAGGGTGCTCACAATCAGTGTTGTCAATGTATGGTGTATAGTTAAAAGGTGGTTGATTTTAGTGTAAAACAAAACCACTGCTTTGTTTCGAGCAGGGAGGTTTTTTGTTTGCCTGAAACAGGGTTTTAAGAAGCTGCTCGAGTTGAGTTAGACAAATAAGGACCGTGTAGCACGAGCTTCCTCACACTGCGAGCTCTCGGGAGCGGGAACCATTTTGTTTTGTGTTTTCCAGGACTTGGCACAGCAGTGTCCTGTGCTGGTGGCCTGCTGTGTGACTCACCCTTGGATGCTGTTACCAGGCTGGAAATTTTTGCCTGGTACAAAACCTATTCTAGAAGATAGTACAAGGGGCCTGGATGCTTATGTGCTTAGTGGACTGAAGAGCACAAAGGAATTGAGATGTGCAGTGAATATACGTGCAAACTGGCAAACTTGCCATTTGCTAAATCAGCTTGCTCAACTTTTTGGGGCTAGCTTTAGTACTGCGAGACCGTGTGCATTGAGGACATCCTGTCCAGTGGTGTAGCATAGAAAATGCCCAGAGTTTGTGTGTGTTTGTGGAGGGCAGTTCTTTCTTTTCTAAGTGTGTTGGCAGCATGAACAGTTGATAATCTTGTTAGCAGTAATGCCTTAACAACCTTCTTGTGACTTAACACAAGTCTTGTTATCAGTTGTGCATACCTGTCTGTCTGTTTGACTAGGATCTGCCATGAATCTTCTGGATTTTTTATTAATTAACCAGGAGCAAGAATTTGGTGTGTAATTGACAGATTACTGAGATTAACTATTTATTTGCCCTGATAAATTTAGCTGAACACTGCAAAGTAAAAAAAGCTTAAAGATGCTCTTATTAAATTCTTCGCCATAATTTATAAATCGCCACTCCCTATAATTTCTTTTGTTTTGTTTTTATCATTTTAATACTTCCTCTTTGCTGGTTGCTTGTTGGTTTCTACTTTTTAGAAGACAAGCAGCAGACCCCTACCTTAGTATCAACATCAGTGCGATGGAGGTTACCTTCCTGTTGCTCTGCTTGCAGGAGATCATTTAGCCCTCCTCCAACCCTGTCACAGTGGAGCTCATGTTTGTTACTTCTGTGTTAAATGTTTAAATCTTGGATGTTGTTGCTCCTTTACATAACAGAGAAGTCCCCTCAAGTCCTCTCCTGTACCTGGATATAAAATCTGATTTTTCTCTATATTAAGCCTCATTTTCTTAGGATAAGTAAGACTTAGTTCAATAAATAAGAAAGATTATTTATAATTGCTTGCTGTGTTCTCCCTCTCACTTTGTCTTCCTCTGTTTCCCCTTTCCAAAAGCCTTTCAATCATTTGTATTTTTATCACTATTGAGTTATGAGTACTTTATACCATAAGTTGAAATATTGAATAAACTTGGTCATAATTTGATCACAAACACAGCAGAAACACATTAAGTGTTGATTTCCTCTTGTCACCGTCTTTATGACATCTTTATTTTGTCATGGTTGACTCTGACTAATGTGAATGCTACTAATAGAGCATTAGTTTCAAGTAAATTGATAGGAGATTCAATAAATCTAAGAAAATTACCTTTACACAAATACATTTGACAGTCGAACATGCAGAGTGAAAGCAGGTTTGGTACTAACATTGTCTTATTTAAAATCCCATGACTTAGCAATAATTCAGTCTTGACTTTATTTCTTCCTTGAAACTCCCACGAGTTTTTCCATGTCATTCCTCGTTATTGCTGTCACTGTATTCAATAGTTTCCTGGTCAACTGCTGCCATTTTTAAACATCCCAATGACTTTACCCATTGCTGCACTTTCCCACACAGTCTGTGATTTATTAAAAATTAACACTCGTGGACCAAAGAGCCCCCTCAACCAATTTGTTATGACTTGAAGGCACAATTTCCCTTGGCGTCGTGTTTATTAATGGTACCTAAATACACCAGAGTACTTCTTATTGCCGTGGGATACAAATGCAAAAGACAACAGAAACTTCAATCTGCGTCAGAAACATGGAGTCGGGAGTTTGGCCAGCTAGATGCCAGAACAGGGAATTAGACCAGGAGCTGTTCTTTGTTGGTTTGTATATTTGTTTTACATCTGAAGTTCACTTTCTGCAGGGTTTCATGGAAAGAATGCAGAAGCCTAGAGATATTTTAAACTGGTTTGCACTATTTTTGAGTAAGTCTGAAAATCCATTAATAGCTCAAAATGGAGGGAAAGTTTTTGTGTATCTAAGTTAGAGTCTCCAGTAAACTTGA
>JAUBOD010001105.1:773570-796286 GCA_032353885.1 Nothura maculosa
AGGAAAGTCCGTGCTGGTGAATCAGTGGAATTGTTTGCCAAGGTGGTAGGAACAGCACCCATCACTTGCACCTGGATGAAATTTCGTAAGCAGGTAAATTGTTTTCTAATCTTTTTTAACAATGTTAGAAGAACAAAGCTGGAGAGGAACTCTAGCAACTCAGCCAGTCTATATTCTCTCCTCAGTAACTTGCCATAACTATCCTTTCTGCACATTTTTTTTCTCATCTTTTCTGAAAGCATCCCAGTGATGGAGATTTCACAGCCTCCATTGGCATCCTATTGCACTGCTTAACTATCTTCAGCATTAGATTTTTTTTTTCTAATGACAATCCTAAATCTCTCTTGTTACAGTTTAAACTTAATGTTGCCTGTTCTCTCTTCCATGAAAAATTATTATTCCTTGGAGAAGAGCCTTAGACCATGAAATTAAAGGATAGGTGATCTGAAGGATATATGATCTGAAAGATATTTATCGCAGGAAATATTTTTCTACTCCT
The DNA here is from genome assembly GCA_032353885.1 of Nothura maculosa. NCBI lineage: Eukaryota > Metazoa > Chordata > Aves > Tinamiformes > Tinamidae > Nothura > Nothura maculosa. Next base: position 774,070 of record JAUBOD010001105.1, read on the forward strand.
TCAGAAATGAACTTTTCTTCAAGGATGCTTGGTCTAAGTCTAGGTCAGAGGGACAAAATGTGGCTTAGGAATCATGAATAAAAGGTTTCACAATACAAATGTCACCATAAGAGGCACAAAAGCACTTTTGGTGCTGCAGATGCCCTCACCACCTGGGTTAAAACTGCTTTTTTCTTTGTTTGTTTTGGAATTAATGGAATTAATTATATTACATGTGTTCATAAAAGCAGTTTCTGAAGAGAGTTGCTTTAGTGAACAATTAAAACTCTTTAAACAACTCAATTTAGAAGCACAAGCTGGAAATGCAAAAAGATAAATATGTACTATAGCAGCTATTGGGTTTATTTCATTCTGAGCTTGTTATGCACTCTATAAAACGTAAATAAAAACATCCCCTCTTACAAGGAAGTTTGAACTCTAAATCGAGATGTGTCAGCATTTAATCACAGGAGTTCAAAGCAGTTCACTAATACAAAGGGCAATCCACATTTCATCTTTGCTGTCCCCAGATAAACCCTTACTTTAGGGGAAAGGGTGCACGATATTGTTCATTTAATTCTCTCTGTACTTTATATTCAGCTTTTCTAGATCTCGTTTGAGGAGGGTTTTTTGTTTTTTTTTTTCTCTTAAGTCTTATATTTTCTTAAAATTTTAGCTTGGAGATGGAGGTTAAAAGTTAGTCTATTAATTTCGACCAAAATAGTCCTCAAAGCCTCAGTGGCTGCTCCGTGTTGCTGAACTCTGCCTTGGCACATCCGTGATGGGCAGCCCACAAAAGTGACCTTAATAAACAGTGCAGGAGGGCAGATGAGGGCCAGCAGAGGCAGCGAGTGGCGAGTTCTGATTTCAGCTGTGCCCCTGAGTGGACAGAGCACTCGGCCTCTCCTTTCTCCCATTCCCTCACATTTGAGAAAATCACAGGGGTACTTGCCCAGGTATCCTGGGCAAATGCCTTTGGCTGGGGCAAAGGGATTGCCACAAAATACTCCAACACGCCAGTACACACCTGTATAGCGAGATGTGCTGGCAGCTCACTGGAATGATGGTGGAGCTGGGCTAAGCTCACACACTGAGCAAGTTGTGTCTTTGAAAGCCTATTCTCCTAGTAGCTGGAGAACAAAATTGCTGCTGATTCTTAACTACCACCACTGACTATCTTTAAGGAATGCAGAGATCAAGAGTCCTATTCCCTAGACTCATTGCAAGCCACCAAGCACATCCTTTCAGGGCTTAATACATCTCCAGTTCTACGAGAGTGCTTTTTTATTATTATAACCCTTTGACTAATTGTAATAAAGCAAAACACATAAACCAGTGGAGAATATCAGAAGAGCAAAGCACAGGGGAAAAAAAATAAAAATCAAAACAAACCCCAAACCTTTCAGTACAATTTAAACTGCAGTCCTATATTAATGCTAGTACCATCCACTATACCAGTTATTGCAGGACCAACTTTCTCTGATTACTTGGGGGCTATAGCATTGCACCCATTCTGGCTCAGCTACAGGGAGAGGAGGGGCAAGTCCTGCTCCTAGCCTGGTAATTTCTTATCCTTTGAACATGTGAGACAAGATAAGCCAAACTAAATAACCTTCATTTTTAATGAAATTCTGAGAATGAGTTGGAAGAGTCACTTATCTAAGAAGGAAGTGGTGGGAGGGAGAAGGGCATTGACATTAGGCTGTCTGTTTCAGAAGAACACAGTGTGCTACTTATGTAATTGCAATGTAGCATCACGAGGTTTTCAAATAATCTTTCATGGCTCACATTAATAATGATTAAAATCTAAGCATCCCTGGCCATGTTGAAATAGCTTTGCTTTAATTAAAAATTAGCTCATAATATGCTGAAGGAATTTAGCTGAGATTTTGATTTCTGGTTATTTCTGGAAACTTAACCAAAAGGAGAGATGCAGGGGATATCTGTACACATTAAATTAGGGTAGTCGGTTCTCTTCTACTAAACAATGTGATTCATTTTGGAATGTCAGTGATTTCAAAATGAGTAATTCACAGGAATTTAAAATTCAAAGAGGGAAAAGGTCTTTTTTTCTGCAAATTAAAAAATATTTTTGGCTCTTCAGAAAATAAATGTTACTTAGGAAGGCTGCATCTGCTCTTTGTAAGCATCTGCACAGTTTTATCATTGCAACTCCATTTTGGGCAAAACATGTGCAGTTGTCCAAAATTGGGAAACATTTGCCCTTCTTGCTATGGATGCAGAATAAAGCTGATTAAGACAAGATGATAGAAGTCACAAATATGAGTGATCTGCATAGTTCATCTATGAAACCAATGACAAATAAAGTAGGATATTTAGAGTTAAAACCCAGTTCCAATGCAGATAAGTGGGATAAGACTTTGCTCTTTTACCAAGTTTCACTTTCAGCTGTTGAAGGCAGAGGTAGAAAGTGAAACTCCTCTTCCCTAGTCCCACAAATTCCCATGTTTCTTGTTTCCACTGCAGAAATTGAGTCATTATCACATTCTGCTACAGTTCTGGATGTTTTGTGTTGATTTCACTCTGCACAAGCTACATATACCCACTGCTGATAACAGAGTGATCTCCAGATGACACTTAATAATGGTAACTTGTGTGGTAGCGTGAGCTCTTTCAAACACAGGTAAGGAAATTTTTCCCTTGAGACATTTAATTTTTTTTCTGTTGATTTGGGCAGATTGAAGAAAATGAATATATCAAAATTGAGAATGCTGAGAACAGCAGCAAGCTAACAATATCTTCAACAAAGCAAGAACACTGTGGATGTTACACTCTCGTTGTAGAAAACAAACTTGGCAGCAGACAAGCACAAGTGAATCTTACAGTTGTTGGTGAGTTCAAACAATAGATATATTCATTCTTTAACAATCCCTTTACATTGGTGTTGTAATTTATATAATTCTGTACAAAAACTTAAAATCATCAGTTAAGAAAACTGAAAAAGAAAATCAGATCTTTAAAAGTGTATCTGGACAGGAAGCTGATATAGTGTAAGCACTATAAACAAGCTCAGTAGTGCTGTGCAGTGTTGCAGCAGCTTATGATGCATTTACTTGTATTTTGAAAAAATACTGATTACTGATAGAGGTAAGAAATAACTGAAATACAGCAAAAAAAGAACAGTAAAAAAAAAAGCAGCTCACATCTTATTTTGTGTAGGTATCACTGTAGACCTCTTTCTTTCATTTAACATTTGTAGCATCCAGATAGATATAGATAGTCCAGATTTATTAAGCAGCGGTCTAATAAGGAAAGACTTGGGAAGGACTCAGTCTGCAGACAACTGCAAACAGCTGCAGACCAGTAGACAATTGCATTATATTGGCAGGTTAACTGCAGCCTACATGTAAACAAGTTAATTCTGGACAAAATCTAGAACCTACAATTCTGAAAGGTCTAATGAACTGCCTTTGTGTTCACACAGAAACTGGTTTGTAGAGAAACCTAGCAGGGTTCTACGAGCAGAGAGAAAGATTTAACTAAAATTTAAACCTGGTTCCTTCTAACGTGTCATGAGCTCTGCTGATCAGCTTGGGTCTATCTCTGCTCCCTAGAGCTTGCAGTGGGAACTTGACACATCGCAAGGGAGGGCAGAGATTTGCCCAGGCATTTGGACAAACTATTTCAACTAATGAGGCTGCATCCTCATCAGTCGGAGCTGCACGGGCTCTGCTGTCCTGACACACATGTGGGCTACTGAGCAACTAAAGAAACCTGAGTATAAGGCCAAAGATGAAAATCTAACACCAGTCAAATCAATTCCAAAATTCCCACTGACTTTAGTTGGACTGGAAATTCATTCCAGAGGTCCTCTGAATTGCATAGAAAACTTGGTTAATGTCACACTTCAGAATGTGATATCTGGTAAAGACTGAATATGATTCTTGATTATTTACATTAATTTCTTTTGCCTGATTTTTGACATTTGTTGCAATTAAAAGATAACTGAATATAGGAGTACAAACATGAATCCCAGCAACAGACTAGAGAAGGCAAGATTAAAAAAGACGAGAATAAGTAAATTCTACTCCTTCTGTCAGTAACTTGTTAAAGGGGTTAATTCAAAACATTTAGTATAATTGTTAGCTTAAAAGTGTACACCATGAAAGACTGATCCTCCAGCACCCATTAAATATCCTGTTCCGGCAACAGCTTTTGACAATGCAGCTGGTTAGCAGCTAGAGATACTCCTAGGGAGCAACCACCTTTTATGCCCCCCGATATAAAGTAGTATTGCCCCCCAGGAAAGCATCTGCTTTGCTGGGCAACTGCTGCAGACTGGCACCTGTAGCAGGTTTTTGGGCAGGACGGATGTTTTTAAGTTGAACCAGAATGAGAGGCCTTGCAATCTTGCCTCCATGTGAAACTCATCTCATTATTATGTAAGTTGCTGTTTTATATTCTGAGGAGTTAATTGGTTTTAAAGTCTTTGAATTCTATAACCTTATAAAGCTACATCTCAGCCTCCTGTTTTGCTCTTCCATGAGTAAGAAATGTGCCAGAGAACAGTGGGATTCCCGGAGCTGCTTTTGGGAGAGTTGGGTGAAGAATCCGTACAATGTGCTGGAGTTTGCCCTGCATTTTGGCTGATGAAAAGCTGTCTAAATCCAACTGAAAAGAATAAATTCCCTCTTGGAAAATTGCCAAGCTCTTCAGTGAAACATCTCACTGATGTCAGCACTGCCAAAGGCATGACAAAACCTCAAGATTCCTCATTCACTACATATACATTTTACAGCCAGATCCTTCCATCTGGGTATCCAAAAATGTTGAGGAAGGGGGAAAATAGTCTTCCTTTTAGGAAGCAGATTGAGATCTCACTGTTGAGACATAAAATCCTTCAGTCTGTGTTAACTGTTCATGAAAATTAGGAAGGTGCTGTCTTTTCTCCAAATCCTGCTCTGGTCAGAATAGGCAGGCTGTACTAAGCATGCAGAGGCAGGCAGCTTTAGTCTACCCAAGCTCATCCTTGGGACTAAGTCCTCATCAGTCTGTTCTTTCTGTTCCCTCTAAAGTACTCGGAAGGAACTTGCCCTCCCTGTCCTGACCCCTGTTCTGCTGCACATGGGCTGTGTTTGCCTCAGCTGTATGTACTAAGGCTCTAACCTGTGTGGGAGCTGCCTCCCCATAAGATTACTGATTAAAAGGCATTCCTATGTATATGCTGAGTACTGAAAACACTGCTGCCTGACCACAGTGTGTGGCTGACCCTTCGGAGAGTGTTCAGAGCAGTTACAACTACAGAACATCTGCTCTCTGGAGGGGGGGTTTCTGAGCTGACCTAGAGCTGTTTGTCAAAGAGTTAGCTAATGTCTCAGTCTGGTGGGGCTTTCAGCAAATCAATGATATTTCCTAAAATGCAAAATGAAATAGGTACGGAAATAAAACAGTATTTTTTTATTGCTACTTCTTACAACTGTTTAGATTGCGAAGTCCTCATGCTCATGTGCGAGTTTCTCATGTGAAAGGCTCCAGCAAGTGTTTCCCAAATTAAAGTTGGACTGTAGCACATGACAGGGAATACATTGCCCAGAGAGGCTGTGCCATCTCCATGGAGGTATTTAAGTCCAGACTGAATAAACATCTGAGCAGCCTCGTCTGACCTCCTAGCAGAGCAGAAGGTCTAACAACTGCCTGATTTAAGGCCTGAGTTTTAGACAATAAACCATAGCTGGACATTTGAATGATTTTAGGGGAAAAATAAAATAGAAAAGAGGATAGAAGAATGCCTCCTTTGTATTCCTTTAAGGAATTTTCTCCTAAAGCCTTGAATCAAACGGCTCAAAGTGCCATGCTCATCAGTCATATTCAGCAGTGCAACTGCGAGCTTAATTGAACCAAGTAGGGATTCTGCCATGTAAGGAGCGTGAAGAGCATCACATTGTTCGGTTCAGTTCTGGCCGCAGGCAAGGCTGCTCCTGAAAGAAGCCCAGCTTTGAACTACTCCAAGGATTTTTTTCCTTTCACAATTTTAATAAATAGTCACAAACAACCCTTCTGTTGAACCCAACCTCTGGTGTGAGCTGTTTGCAGCCCACACACCAGCTGCACAGCAGTTAGTCAAATTAGAGGAGAGTCCTGTTAATAGGCCGTGTGGTGTAGGGATGAGTGTGCAGGAGCAAGCCACAAGCAGCGAGTCTTGAGCTTCATATTGATTTGGTATTGGGAGCTTTGGGCCCTTATAAGCTAATAATGCAGGGAGACCTCCAGTAGCAGTGTGATTGCCAAGAGTCCCATCTCTTAAAGGGTAAGCTGCTTCTACAATGTAGGGTCCTCCTCTATGGTTAATTAAAGATGAGCTCTCTCACAGAAGCGATTTCCGTAGCTGAATGATCTCCCCAGAGACATTTTGCATGTTTCTGCTCCCAGTCCACGGCAGCCTCTCGTGGGATTAACAGCAGCCTCTGTGTCAGACTGAAGTGGCTTTGTGTTGCCAAGGCCGTATTAAATGAGCTGAATGTAAAGATAGGGCTGATTTAGGAAAGGTGAAGTCCTCCCTCCACAGTGATAGCAAGGGATACTCATTCCTTTCTTGCAATTTTTGGAATGTTTGGGTATATAATCACATTGCTGCTTCTGAACATTTGCGCTATGTGACAGGAATACTTCAATCCGTAACCTGTTAGGAAAAGGGAACCTCATCATCATCCTGGCTAAGGCTGGTTACAGTGACAGAGTCAGAAGAGGAGCCTAGAAAGAGCATCTGGCCTTTGAGAAGCTGCGCTCTGTGCCGGCTCTGCCACAGGCTCCTTCATGATTCCGAGCATCCGGCTTGGCGCTCCCTGCCCAGGTACAAGGGCATTTAGCAGTGGAACAGGCTGCCCAGAGAGGCTGTGGAGTCTCCTTCTCTGGAGCTCATCAAAACCCACTTGGACGCAGCGGGTTAAGACAACAGTCTAGCAGTGCAAGTACACAGACATGCAAGTAGTATAGTGTAACCATGATAAGTAATATTTGGGTTTCTGTATGATGTTATGGTTCCAACTTTGATTTAGGTGGAGATGTTGTTTTCTTTTAGGAAATTGTTATTTCCACGTCTTTGGCAGAATCATTGTTCACAGAGGCTTTACAAACAAAAATAAGAGAATTCAGGATTAGCTTTAGAATAAGATCTCATCACGTATCAACTGCAGCAGTCAGTGAATATAGTGGTAGGATAATTGTAATTGCCTGTGCAGAGGCGTTGGGTTCAATGAGTGGCACACGTGCATATATGTTAACGTTAGTTCTTTGTCCTTAAGTTCTGCAGTAAGGAAACGTGACATGTAACAGTGGTGTGTTCTGCATTTCCTATGAGTTCCAGAGAGTCCAGCTCAGCACGAGCAGCTCAGCCTGACGGGACCCCCGGGGGGCAGGAACTGGGTGGTCTCTGCGTGCAAAAGCACGTGCTGCTCTGCGATAGTGAAGCAGCAGGACCAAAGGCTTTACTGCAGAGAACAGTGCAGCTCCCAAGCGCTAACATGGACACTCCTGAAACATCCTTCATCTGCTTCTGATGAATCCATATGAATTCTGATGATCCATATGAATCTGACAAGGGCCTTGTGGTTCCCTCTTTATAGCTAGGGCTGAGAATGCAGTGCATTTCTGAAGAATATGTGGGCGGACTTGGCCTCTAACCTTTGGCTTTCTAAATTCCTCCGGCTTGCTGGAGGATTTTTGTCACCAGCTTTCCAGTTGAAGAGCAACCAGGCTGATGGTTCAGGAAGGGATGTTTTATGTTGTTGCTGCTGTAGTACAGTGTTATAATCCCACTGTCACCATCCCCTCTGCTGCTCGGTGAGCAGGCTCTGCAGCCAGACCAAAACTATGTTTTTGCAATAGCACCAAGAGGAATAACCAGCTTAGGTTGCTTAACAGCTGATGCAGATTTGGTCCTTGAAGGACCTTTTCATTTGTGTCATCTCCATGAGCAGAAATTGCAGCACAACTCTCTATTTAGCTGTTTCTCAAAAATTCACTTTCCCTTTTCTTCTGATGAAGAAATAGAAACACCATTGCTCAAATTTTCACCACAAGCTTCCTGTATTTTGCCTGCTCTTGTATTCAGGGAATTTCTTTAGCTGTGCAGGCTGCGGTTCTGCCTGTGAGCGGGATGTTGCTGGCACCCAGCTCAGCCTCCGTGCACACTCAGCATCTGCTTGCAGCAAACCCCCAAATGTACCCTGCCTCTCGGCGGGCAGGTATCAGAGCTCTAATTCAAGCACTTAGCAAACCAGATTCCTGTCACACAGCAGATTAGTAATCTGAAGAGCTTGTTGATTTAGGCATAGGAACAGATGGTTTAGAAAATGGGCTCGTGTGGGTGCATTATATCTCTGTTAGTTCCATTAGGCAGGAGGGGATGTTCCTGTGATGAGGGCACACGCGTGGGAGGGGTGAGCTCTGGTTTCCTTCCCAGCTCCCTCCTCCTGCCTGTCCTTGGGTGAGGGCCTTTCACTCTTTATGCCCCCGTCACCCCATGGGCAACGTGGGGGTCATGGTGCAAAGAGCTGCTGTGGGTCTGCAGTGTCCTTGAGCCGCTTTATCTGCACATCTCCCAAGTACAGTTTTAAAATAATGTAATTTTATGTTGTAGAGGGGAGCAAGGAGAGTCCAGCTTTAGAGCCTGGCACTGAGGTGCAGGTTTATGTGGAAGGAGGCAGGAGCAGCATTGGGCTGCAAACGGTGCCTGGGTGAACCAGCAGCGCTCGGCTCTCGCCAGGGAGGCTGCTGCCCTAGGGGGCAACTTCTGTTCCTTTCATCTTCCCCGTGTTATTTTGTGGGAGTTGATTTCCAGTTTAATATTATGCTAAACCTGCGGAGCATCCTGAAGGCTGTTAAAGGGTGTTAGTATCTTTCCTCACAGCCCTTCTCTGCCGTGGAAAAAAGGCTGCAGGGCATAGTTTTCCAAGCAAAGCAGGGAGGTTTGCCATGACCCCGAGCCCTGCCTGCAGTAACGCAGAGTTCAGTTATGACCTTTTATGGTTTCGCTCTTCTCCTGCTCATGGGTTTCAAATGAAGCCTTTGCCAGTGCTGTCGGCATGGACAGTGTTCAACTGGCTTTAGCAGCATATTAAATACCTTCTCTGGCTAAACAGCCTGTGGAATGGAATTAAATTGTTTCTTTCTGTCTGTTCCTCATCTGGCAGACAAATATCACAATAGCTAATAATAGTATTATACAGTAATATGATAACTGGATTTAGAAAGAAACCAAACCAACTTTGAGAACAGATAAAGAAAACGACTTCGGAGAAGTTGCTTCGGTGCTGTCTCCGAAAAAGAGCCATAACCTGTGTTTTCCAGGAGCTGTGCTAAAGCTTCCCCCCTTTCCCGGGACTCTCTGATGCCAGGGCTCTGTGTCCTTCCCACCTCACCAGCCCTTCTCCCGTCTCCCCAGTGCAGCGGCCGGCTCAGCAGCCGAGCAGCTGCCATCCCCTCTGTGCTGGGAAAGGGAAACGTGGCCCCTGTGGTTCTCCTGGAACAGGGCTCGTGTTGAGCACACTCTGCAAACGGTGCCGTTTCGGGGTCGGTGGGATGTGGGTAGTACAGGGGTGTGTTGTGTCGTGTCCTTGCATGAGCTGTGAGCTCTGTCCCCAAGGGGAGTCCCTTTCCTTATGAGGAGGAATTTTGACTAAACACCATGGAAAAGAAAGCAAGGGCCTCAAGTCAGGCTTGTCTCATAAATAATAATAATTTAAAGGCTGAACATGCTTATGCTTCCCAGTGTGCAGAGTGTACAAATGCAGATTAATTAAAGGTTACTTCAGGCTTTATATCATAACCTGTTTACCAAAATATCTCTGAGAATTCATCTAAGGAAGAAGTGCAGCTGAATCCAATTTGGGAGTAAATAGGAAGTGTGCATTTCAGTCCCAGTATGGTCTTAAATGCAGCTCAAACCCTTCAGCAGGGATAGCTTGTGACTTAACCGCCTGTCCTAAGGAGCGCGTACTGCAAAGGACAAATTGGTATCAGGCTGTCTTGTGTGCCCCGTTTTGCCCAGGGGACAGGCTAATCTGTGTCCCACTGTGCTGGGAAGCATTTGCCTTTGAATCTGTGCCTGGTCCCCTGCAGCACGGAGGGAGAAGAGCCCTCCTGCTCCTCACCCCTTTCACCTCCCGCTCAGAGACGGCCTCATGGGCCGCGGCTGCTCCTTCCCAAAGGCCTCCGTGGCCTCAGGCAGGCCTGGGCTGGGGAGCCCCTTCTCCAGCCTCCCTGTGTGCAGAGGTTGCCCAGGGAGCCCTGGGCTTCAGCCCCCTGCAGCCTGCAGCTCCCCAGCCTGCAGCCTGGTGAGGCCCTGCAGTCCCAGGATCAGGCAAGCAAGGTAATTATGCACCCTGCTAAAAGAGCATGCACATCTTTAACATCTAGTTAATGTCTTCTACCTGTGGAGAGTGTGCACATCAGTTTTCTTTTGTTACATAGGATAGTAAAGCTGAAGATAAAGCTCTATATTTTACTTGCTTGCTTCTCCTGGAGATACAATTGTAGTCCAGTGGAGCTGATGTAAAGTCCTCCCAGTATAAGCCTAAAAAGTCCTCCCAGTATAAGCCAAGATGTCTGTGTAGGTTTATGTACTGTGCACACTATGCACATGAAAGATTGAAGCTGGGCAGCTCAAGGACACTAAAGATATAGCAAGCAGGAAAACAGAAGGACAAAATAGAGAGTTCTGCTTGACTTCTGCACCCTTTGGCAACCCACTGGACATTTTTTTTGGAAGCAGTTCACTATGCTGATAGAGATTTCATATTCCAGCAGGGAATGCAGTTTGGCAAAATATCCTAGCTCTCAGTGCAGACAGATGAACACAGGGTAACCTTTTAAATCCCCATGGAATAAACTGTTGAGAAACAAAACAGACACACGGAGAGACCATCTGCAAATTCTCTGTATATGCAGAGTTATAGAATAGTATCCAGTTTGATACCAAATAATTTTTAAGCAAATTAAGATGCAATTTAGAGAGATAGGTATATCTGTCATATTAAGAACGTGCAAATAGCCCATCTTTTTTGTTTATCCTTTTCCATAGCAGCTACCAGCCAGTATTTCTACGTTAAGCAGGTCTGCAAGCAGCAGTGTGTGGTAGACTTCAAACAAACGGTGTTTTTCTGGCTCAAGGGAGTCTGGCCAGGGTTGCAAGTTTTCTTCCTTTCCTTCTGGTCAAAGTTCATTAGAAAAGGGGAAACATTCCCAAGACTGGCAGATACTGGACTACTAAGCCATAGAGCATTTCTTTACAGCTAGAGCCTCTCTGCTGTGAATGTTTTCTCTCTAGTGCTTACATATTTAAGCCTTGCTTTTGTAAGCTATCGAAGTGGATTCCAGTTATCTAGGTGAGTCATGGAAAGAGAGGGCACTAAGGTAACTGTGGTCTAGGCAACTGCTAGATCCCTGCCCATAGGTTGTTTGCAAGAAGGGCGCTGAAAGTCTGCAGAGAGAGACTGTGAGTTCCCGTCCCGCCTGGGCACGGGCAGCTCTGCCCTGCACACACTCAGGTGCCCTCAGTGCCAGCATGGAGGAGCTGGGCAAAATGGTATCTCGTATATATCTAGTCTAAAGCTGTCATGCATTTGGATCTCTCTAGGCTAGAGGATAGGCTTCTCTTTGAAGGAAGGACTTAGCATATTTAAGTGAAAAAAGAAGCCCTTTCTCCTTAGCTGGCCCCATTATGCTGTGTGCACAGCAGGAAGAATCTGCAGCACTTTGACAAACCCGAACAAACACCTCTGGAGGGTGACAGACAGTTGGCACAGCATTTTCTTCAAAGTCTTTTCCTTTGGTATCAGCAACTGCTCTGCTCTGTTTGGATTTGGGATGAGTCAGCTGTTGCTTGCTTGAGTTCGGCTATCTGTCTCCTGGCGTGATTCAGCAGTGAATATATAGCATGGGAAACGAGGCACACAGTTAACTATTATTCTGTGAATAATACTTGGAGAAGGCAGAGGCAGTGGGGCTTCCCATGAAGTCTCCCTGGATGCTGATTTGTAGGGAGCAGAGGTTGGTGTCTGGTCCCTCAGTCCGGTGGCTGAAAGCAGCTCATGCCCCTGCCGGCCCGTGCTGGTGCCACCCATGGGGCCCAGTGGAGCCCTCCCTTCTAGACCAAGAGGGCTGGGCAGCGCCAGTGAGGAGGGAAGCTCCTGCAAATGTCCAGGAGATTGAGATTTGGTTCTTTTTCTTGCCACAGTCTTTCTAATGTTGGGCAAATTATTTAACCCCTCTGTAGTCCAGTCACAGTATCTAAAATGTAAGTTCATCTTGTTTGTAGGCCCTTTTGTTGTGCTAGAGAATGAGGCGCTGAAACGTGGCAGGGCAGCAGGCCTGTCCAGAGGCTGAGGACGTCTGTGCTCTGAGATTTGTGCTCAGCTAGAGGGGCACCGAGTAGTGAGGACTCCTAGTGGGCTGTTTTTTTTAATATTGCCAAAATCAGCAAAGAAAACCAGCATTTGAGCAGCTCTTTCTTTTCAGCCTGGCATTTTCCATGCTGAATGCTCAATATACTCCATGTCTATCTCTTTTCCTCCCTCTACACTGCTTGCCTTATTTTTGAAAGTTAAAGACCTTTCATATGTTTCATCTTGGGATGGAGATGGATTTCTAGCAGCAGTTGTATTAAAAAGAATTACAAAAGAGAGAGTTTTTTCAGAGTAGCTGTTGTTCAACAGAACAAAATGGTTGGGGCCTGTGGGTGGACACCAGGCCTGCTCCAGGCAGTGGGCTGCTCTGAGATCAACAGCATCCTAGACTGCACTATCCCCTTTTCCCTGTATAACTTTCACAGCAGCCAGGGGGGACGTCCTCTTCTCCAGGAGCTGAAGGTAGATGTGTGGCAAAGCACGGCCGTTTCTGCCCGCCCAGGATCTTCCAGGGAATGGTAATTTGAATATGCAGGATTAACTAATGCAGGCCACAACAGTAAGGCTTGGATCGAAGGTCACAACAATTTCCCTCAAGTATTTGGATTTTTTTTTGTTATGAGTGAATGCCCATGTTTTTGGTTGATTTGGCAGCTCTGCCTTTCCAAGGCAGCTCTGCTGGTGTCCGTTAGCAACAGTTCCTCCTCAGCAGCTTTTCTCAGCAGCCCAGGGCCCGTGGCGGGGTCTCCCTTTCATCCCCGCTGAGTTTCCCGCCAGGCAGGTGTCTGAGCCCGCAGCCCGGGGGGGTCAGAACGGGGGTTCTGCGCCCCGGCAGCCCCGGCAGCTCCCTGTGATCCTGCAGCTCTGAGTGCTTCCTCACACTCAACCCCTCAGAGCTTCCCAGGACACTTCATGCAGCAGAGCAAGGGAGCCCAGGAGGAAACAAATGCAGGAAAGGTTTTATTTCACCTTGCCTTAAACATTAAATTCCTTTCTCTTAGAAGAGAGGAGTTCAATGACTACATAAAGAAAACATTTTCTTGTTGCTGGCTTGTCTGTTTGTCTAGGTTATTTTGAGCATGAGGGCATTGGAAATACCCAGCTGGATGGTTGCTGCTTCAAGCAAAGGACAGTAATGGCTGATGAAGAGTTATTTGCCAGATTATTTAAAGTTACCAAATTATTTAAATTGTGTCTATTGCTTATGGACATACGATGCAAAGTGGTGTCTTTGAAAGAGGCTACCTTGAATATTAGTGATTTTCAGGAAAATTGACAATAAACCATTTGTGGTGGTTGTTGCATTGGTCTGGTATTCACAGCATTTTATTGTGAAATGCTTTGCTGTGGCCTTGGAGTGTGGTGGCAGCAAAGGGGGGTGAACTCTAGAGTCTCAGGCAAGGGGGCTGGCACAGGGTGACCCTCTGAGGAAGTTAATCAAGGAGAGGTTTCGCTCCTGGGGAGGTTTTCGTCTCCGCAGATGCTGCGGTGATGGCTGTGAAGGGCAGGGCGTCCGGCCTGGCAGAGCAAGGAGCTCGGGGTACTGAGCAGCCCCGCTGAGGCCCGCGGGGCACCCGCACCTGCAGCCCCGGTTCAGATCCATCTGCCCATGCGGCGGTTGCTCCTTCTTACTGTAGCACAACCCTCGGGGCAGAGAGGTGACAGCAGGAATGGAGGAGTTAGGCAGGCCGCTCACAGCCCGGGGACAGGCCCCCCTCGCCCTCTCACCGTTTCATCTGGCGGGTTTTGTGTCCTTGCAGATAAACCGGACCCACCTGCCGGAACGCCTTGCGCCTCAGACATACGGAGTTCGTCCCTCACGCTCTCCTGGTACGGCTCCTCCTACGATGGGGGAAGTGCTGTGCAGTCCTACACCGTGGAGATCTGGAACTCGGTGGATGACAAATGGACAGACCTCACCACCTGCCGCAGCACGTCCTTCAGCGTGCAGGACCTGCAGGCTGACAGGGAGTACAAGTTCCGCGTGCGCGCGGCTAACGTGTATGGCATCAGCGAGCCCAGCCAAGAATCCGAGCTGGTCAAAGTCGGAGAGAAACAAGAAGGTTAGTTTTGAAAAGAAAGAACACCTTACGCCATTTCCTAACACTTCCCCAGGGAGGGCAGGCAGCAGAACATGCTCTTTGCATGAGCCTGTGTTCAGTGGGTGCTTATCCTGGCTGGCAGTGTGTTGATGCCTGTTGCAAGCTTTCATACATGCAAGTTTGGCATGCACCTCTCGTGGGGCATCAAATCCCAGCATGGGAGAACACCAGAAGAAAATCCTCAGTCTTCTTGACCCAAAACATCTGATCTGATGGATTGCAGAGTGGTATCACTTGGAGTACACTAAAGAGTTCGCAGCATTGTATGACTGTTAAAAATACTCCTTGGGCATTTTTGATCTAACTAAGCATAATATTTTTATTCCAGTTGCACATGCTTATTAATGTATGTTTTCAGTATCTTTTACCACCTATTTTTAGCTTTAGAATTTATTATGGGCCTAATGAGAACTATCTGGAACATTTCAGAAGTTATTCTAAGAGTATAAAACCTTTAAAAAATAATATTGATATTTTTATGTCAAATCTAATATATAATTTTAAAAGGTAGATATTGAATGTATCCACATCTGCCAGCAGTACAACGATCTGTTCAATACTCATGCCACACTTTAAAAAAAACACAATAGGGAGAATAGGAATGATGTATTTTGGCCTATTTCTCTTCTTTGGAGTCTTGTCTTAATGTTACATCTCTCCATCCCTATTTTTGTATGCACAGCTTCAAAGTTTCAAGTGTCTCACATCACCCTTGTGAGACCATCTTTATTGTCACAGCAAGACAGAGGGATAACAAAGTAGTGCTGCACCACACAACTGTGCAAAATCTTTCATAGATATTCCCAAGCAGAAGGATGTAGTGTTCATCCTCAAGTGCTAAATTAGATGTATTGTGAGAAAATGCTTTCCTCCATTTCACAGATTTAAAAGCTAATGCAAAAATCAAGATGCAGCCTCACTTCAAGGCGGCGGTGGGGGAGGCACTAGGCGTAGCAGTGAAATTGGAAGGAAGCTAGGTGGTGCTGGCTCTTCAAACAAAATTCCCTGTGTTTGCATGCCCCCTTTCTTTACTTACCGGAGGGACACCTCCTGGAGTCGGGGACTGGATTTTCCCTACATTTGCTATTCCCGGAGCTGATGTTACTTGTGCTGAGCCAACACTAACTTGTTTGCGTTCCTTTCCTTTATAAGACTAAGATTTTTCTTACTCAGGTTTTAATGCAGAAAGGCTACAGAGAGTATGAATCATTGTGACACATATAGGAAACATCAATACAGTTGCTTTGGGTGGAAAACCACTGCCATGTGTTTACAGGAGAGTGGCTTGTTGTAGCAGTTTGCTGCCTGCCAGCACTTCAGGAGTTCTCTTCGTGGTACTGAAGCTAGTGTGGAGAAAGGGCAAGTCATTTAAAGTCTGATTTTTCAAGTGTGCAGGGCACAGTTAGTGTGCTAATTAAAGCCGCTGGAAAATGCATGCGTTCAGCACCTCTGCAAGTCAGGGCTTCAAGTTGTCATCTGTATAAACACTTAGCTGAGTAAGTAAAGGTTGTTCATTACCACAGAAAGAGCAATTACTGATTTTTATACTGAGGTATCACATCAGCCATCTCAGCCAAATGTCAGTAACGAAAGGCAGGGGAAACTTTTCACTGTGGATTCAGGGAAAAGAGCTACTAAAATAAGGCTGTATGTCACAAAGCATTAAAGCAGACATTGCCATGTTTGAGGAAAACCTGTTACTGTTGACTCACTTCTGAGAAAGATTTTAGCACAGCAGCTCAGAGCTTACCAAGCTCAGATAAGTTTCATTTATCTAATTTAGGCTTCCCCTGATAGACCTAGAGGTTTCTAGCTTGTGTCTTGAATATGGTGCTGCTGCAAGACAGGGAACTGACTTCTTTGTCTGCTTAATAGCTGTTTGGCAGGCAGAGCTCCTTGGCAGCGTGGCTGGGATCAGCTCCCTCATGCAGCCCTTAAAAGGGGAGGAAAATGTGGTGTGCTCTGTGCGAGCGGGTTTGTAGGCAAGGAAGATGTGAGGACAGCTCCGAGCGAGCCGGGAGGCCCCTTCCCTCGCTGGAGCACCCCCATCCAGCCCTTTCACCGGATTCACCACCACAGTCCAGGGGCAACAACATGCACGGGGTGGTAGAAGATGCTGAGGGATGAAGCTGGCCAGTAATAACAAAATGCCCACATGTCAGACTAGTTATCTGCCTCCTTTCCACCCTTTCCTTCTGTTTTTATTAGTTATTTGCTGCATGTAGCTCCAAGTAGAGTGGGTGCATGTAAAGCACCCAAGAGTGTCTGGAATGTCGCACTGATACATCCTACCATAAATCTGTTGGCGCAGGGGGGATAAATCCCTTGGCACTCGGCAGTGGCCAGGTGCTCTACAGCGGTTACCAGCAGAGTTGCTCAGATCACTGAAACCTCCTTTGCAGTTTCTCACATTACTGGCCATACCCGCAGGTCTTAGGAACAAGTCCAAGCAGAACAAGTAATATAAACAACACTGTAGCTACAGCCCCTTTCCGGGTACCTGCAAGGCATCTTTTCATGTAAGAGTGGTTTTAGTTTTATTTTTTCAGCCTCAAAATGCATAGACCAAAGTGTATAAATCCAGGAAAGTATTTGTCTTTATACTGGTGCTACAATTACTGATTGTAATAATTTATTTTGCATTTCATTAAAGTATTCTGAAAACAATTTATTAGATTATTTTGAACTGATTGGTGTACTTATGTTTCCAATAGACAGGTAAAATAGCTGAGCACTGTAAAACACCTGATCTTGATTTATTTAGAAGTACTTTAATGATAGATTTTGATTATAAAGTTAATGCACAAACTCTTTGACTGCCTTTTTCTGCTTAGCCATTAGGATCTTCTACGGGTAGGCCCTACTGCTGTGAATAATCTGATGCTTCTCTGTAAATACTATATCCTATATAATGAATTAATCATTACTTTTTGTTTTTTTTCATAGAACTTAAAGATGAAGTGGAACTATCTGATGATGGTAAGAAGTTCATGTTTTTATCTGGGTAAATGCAAAGCTGCATCCTAAATTTGTGCTGCATGGAGACGTTAATCACAATTCTTAATCCTCATTTTTAGAAGGGAAAGAAACAGAGGTTGAATATCGGACAGTTACCATCAACACTGAGCAGAAAGTTTCAGATGTCTACAATATTGAAGAAAGGCTGGGATCGTAAGTACAGCGCCGGGCTTTTGCAGACACGGCGTTCTGAAGGCTAGCGGTCAATTAAAAAGATCAGTTGAATTCATTTCTTGATGGTGTCTTGCACTCTTAGCATTTTGGACAGGTTCTAATGTTTGTTGGCCCCCAATCCATGAGGATCTTTTATTCATATTAATTGATCTTTATAAAAAGGCATTGTGTGCATTTTTGGCAGGGAAGGCGGAGCCCACAAATGAATAAAGCTGGAGGATTTGTCCATTGTTCTGTGCTCTGAAAGTCAGCTGAAAGAAAATGAAGGAACACACCGTGCACTTGCATTTCCATTATATCCATTAGTGATAACAAGATTACCCTGCCCACAGGCTAGGATCTGTGTTGACAGTGGTTATAATCCCAAGAGCATTAGTAGTGTTGCTCAGTGAAGGGCAGTGATTAACCTAGCTGTGTTTGTCAGTCCTCGAGCTCGTGGCTGTGTGAACTCTATGCCAGAATAATATTTGAGCAATTTGTGCTCCTGGTGGTGCTGAAGGCCTGGGGGCCCCCATGTGCTTCTCAGAACAAATCTGTGTCTCTCCTTCCTGCTGCCTGTGTAGTGTGTCGCATTCAGCAAACTAACAGCCTAGAAGCCTCTAGTGTTCTCATTTCACCTGCATCTGAAATGCAGACGTTTCCTGTCCAGTTCCCCTTCAGAGCTTTCCCCTAAGAGAAGAGCTTTCAGGATGCAGAAAAAAAAGAGTTGTATGAATTGTGGCCCTGCAGGACTCTGCTTTTCTGAGCCCTCTTGTACAGAAGATGCTATTTGGGATACTGCTTATTAGAAAGTAAAGGGATGATCTAGGAGTCTTCAGGCTGCAATGTGATATTAATAGTATGTGTGCATGGATGTCTGTACTGAATGTGCATGAGCTTTGCAGCTTGTAATATCGATGTGCAAATACAGTGCTGTATTTCTACCGTGTCTTTTTCTATGTACCAACCTAATCAAACTTGGAGTGTAGATTCTAGGGCAGCACTTCTGCTGGTGCAGCTCAGCACAGTTCTGTTCATTTTGATATATTTATAGCAGCATTTGCTTTTTGGGACTCTATAGATATGTTATTCATTAAAAAGTTCTTGCAGATTACTCTGTACAAAATCAAAACTTGTTTTGATGACATTTTTATTTCAGACTAGGGCGGTTGTACTGGAATATTTAGTAAAATGTCGTTGTTATTCATGGTGAACCATACATTGCAAAAGCATTTATGGAAATAGTTATATATTTTCAGGGGGAAATTTGGACAAGTCTTTAGGCTTGTTGAAAAGAAGACTGGAAAAGTTTGGGCCGGAAAATTTTTCAAAGCATATTCTGCTAAGGAAAAAGAAAACATAAGGGAAGAAATCAGCATCATGAATTGTCTACATCATCCAAAACTTGTCCAATGCGTAGATGCCTTTGAAGAAAAAGCCAACATTGTTATGGTCTTGGAAATGTAAGTATAAAGGAGATCACACTAGCAGAGCTAATAATGTTGAAAATAATTGTGTGTTCAAAAATAGCAACTTGTCAAAAGCTTCGGGGTTTGCAGGGCTTGGCTGGTGTTTCACTCCTTAAAGGTTTTTCCAAGTATTTACACAAATTCTTCAAATGGCAGAAGTCAATCAGGGAAGAAGCGTCATATTCCTTATTGTCCAGCTTGTTTCCTTTTCCATTGAGTGTGAGTGGTGCTTTTCTGCAGCTCCCTGCTGAGGCTAAATCGAGAAGGAGAAATTTAAAAAGCTGCAATTTGGGCTTCGCCTTAGGACCAGAAACTTGTTTAAGGAGGGGATAATTTATTTTTTCTGTAGGCATTTCTACGAATATATAGAAGTTGCTTGTATCATAATTTTTTAAACACTGGTCAGTTGTCTTTCATAGAGAATTGAATGTTGAGGTAGAACTCATTACAGGAGAGAAAGAGGAGCTTAATAATGCAAATCTCAATTTACAGTCTATCAAAATAGTTGAATTTCCATGAAAAACTCTCCCAGGCAAATGCAGAGTACCTGAGACGTACTGGGTTTATTTAGTTCACATCAAGTGCAGTACCCAGTTTTTACACTTTAAGAGACCTGAAAGGATTAGTGTGATGTATTGTTCTTACGAGATAACATAAATACTGTGATTGCAGAACGTTTAGGAGCACTGCCTAAAAATCTCCATAGATAAACAACGTTCATCTAAACTGTTCATCTCATGTTCTAAATCAGGATCAGTAGATGTAGAAAAAACCTCATTGAACATGACCCGTTCTGCCTCTAACGTTACTTACCCCACCATCCCCTGTGACTGGCCCGGTGTGGCACTTGTACCAGGGAATATTTAGTCCTTTTTTTGAAAGTCACTGCACTCTTCATGCTAAGAACAGTTTTAGCTGAATCTGAAGACAGCCAGTATTGCTGTCTTAGGTGTTGCTGACTTATATGGCAAAAAGATCTTCACTCTCCCTGATAATGTTTTCTTTGTGGTATTTACTCCATATCACTGTGAGAAACAACAGGAAAGACCCACAAGAGCAGTGCTGTAAAACATCTCCCAGGGTGGAGGCTGAGGTATGTTTGTATCTCTAGATAGCAAATATTTGTTACTTTTGGAAAAGAGGAGGTTCGGAACATGTCCATGCACCAGGATTCATTTTAAGAAAAGAATCTGCACAGTGTGGGCTGGAAAGCAACGGTCAGACTTCAAAGGCAATGAAGAAGTGCCATTTGCATCACCCGTAATGCACCTGGCTTAGTGTAAATCCCAGACTTGTGGCTGGAATAGCTGAAAAGAAAATGAAATCCTGATCTGCACAATGTCTTTCCCTCAAAGCTACAGCAGCCACTGGGCTCCTGCTACATCTGCTTCACTGTCTGCTGCGAGAAGGAGCAGCAGCTCTTTTGCTGCCAGAACTGTGGGAGCAGCTGGACCCCGTGAGCAGGATTGGGGCCCAGGCCCTGCGGTTGGTCCCGGCTGCGGCTCCCGCCCAGTCCCGGCTCCGCAGCCCCGGCGCTAGGGGCAAGATGGGGCTTTTATATTTAGATGCCAACGCTGAGCAAGCTGATGACGGTAAAGGAAGGGAACCCAACTTAGCTTGGAATTGGGAGCTGGCACACCTAATGGAAAACAAGGAAATGCATGAAGAGTTCTGAATAGCATATGGCTTTACACACCATTAATTTTCTACTGCCAGCAAAGGCTTTTTACTTTAAATATATATATAAAAATGCTATTGAATGCAAAATAATTCTGTTACCCAGTCTAATTAGGATGTGATTTTTAGGTTCGGGTGGCCATATTTTCTAGCTTTGGGACCCCCATTCAGAAATTTCCATTAACAAGCACTTCTGTTTTAGGTATTAAACTAGTATTTTCTTGCATATCAAGAAATTTTGAGACATGTTTTCCAAAATTCTTAGTATGCAGCTTTATTTGGTGTCCAAGAGTTCTTTCTTATTCCTATCAGATAGATATGAGGGTTTCAAATAAATCAGCCTCATCTGCCTTCACTCTGCTTTTGCACCAGATTTTGGCAGTGACTGGAGTGTAGCAGCTCCCTCTGCACCCAGCCTGGAGCTGTGCTGAGGATTTTCCCTCCTGATACTTACCCTGCATTTGTCATTGTAATTTTATTCCTCTCTCCTTTTGAACTTTGCCCAGTAACTGCTCTTCCATTGCCCTGTTTATGCCATGACACTGTTTTATGTGGTTTCATTTCATACTTAGATTTTTCTTTTTAGAGAAGTGGTGTTTATTAGAGTTTTTGATCATTAATTTTAAATCAGACACTCTAGGGATTCAAATAGTTTGAGATATCCTTACCAGAAAACCCTTTCATTTGCTAGAAATCAGGAAGTTTCCTGTGCAGCAGTGCACCAGTTCCACAGCAAGTATCTCAGTGGAAAATGAACATTTAAAAATTGTTAACATGCTGTGCATGGCATTCAGCAGTGGGAGTTAAGTGTCTTAAAGTCTCCTCACCTGGAGCAGACTGAAAGAGAAGAATCCAGAAAGAAATCACATTGACCTGATGGGCATTTAGATTCTGATGTAGTGGTGAGCATGGGAAGAACGTGCCCCCCTCCTTGCCTGTGTGTGCAGTACCTGAGCAGCAGTGGTTCAGTTCAGCATTCTGACCTGGGAAAAATGAAGCTCAAGATATCTGAGGCTCAGGGTATAAATTCAAAACCATGCATTCCATAAATACATTTATAATTTAATCTGATTGTGCTACCATAATGTCTGCTTGTCTTAGGTTAAAAGAAAAAAAGATCTACTTGCAGATACATTATCCAAATATACACCAAAAAGCTGCGCTGCAGACACTGGTATGGTTTCTGAAAATCTAGGGATCTAGAAAAAAAATCCAACACTTTAGCATTAAAAATGAGCCATCATTATCTGGCTTAAACAGGCAAAAAGCAACTTATCCTCTTTAGTATTAGAATGGAGCATTTTGGAATCACAGCATGCTGTAGCTGCAGAGATGCAGATGATTTCATAAGCACCTGCATCCTGGCATCTCACTGAAACAGTAAAGTACTTGATATTAGAATTTTCAGAGCTGTTTATCCAACAGCTGTAGCCATAATACTGGCTTTATGTTAT
>JAUBOD010001105.1:825774-838169 GCA_032353885.1 Nothura maculosa
GTTACCTTCTTCACTTTGCTTAACTTTCTTCTATTGTCTTCAAATTGGTATTTTCTGGTAATGATATCAAATAGTTTAGTATGTTGGCATATGAAGCTCATTCCTACACATTGTGCAGTATAGAAATTAAAATATCTTTGACTAAAATCACTGATGGTGAGGGGATATGAGACATGATCCATTTTCTACTAGTGGAGCTAATAAATTTTTGGCATAAATTTTTGATATTGTGATAAACTAATTTAAAATATCATGTTTCCTTTTTTTTTAGTCAAGTGCTCTAATTCCTATTGTGGTAGCAGTAGCTGACGGTGATATAAATAATGAATTTCATAATTATTTCATTCAACAAGTTGTATCTTTTCTATGTAATAGCTTTATGAGCTTACAGAGAAATAGTGCAATTTGTACGTAGCAAATTGTGAACTTCAGGGTCCATATCTTCAATAACGATCTGCTTAGAATCAAAATACACTTTGCTTTAGCCTCATTCATGCTGTACCTTTACTATTTATTCTCTTTGTGTAAATCAATTAAAACCTTAGTAAATATTTCTCTTATAAATTAAAAAAGGGGAGCAGGCCAAGGGCACATGAAGAACTGTCAAGTCTGAGTAGCTACAAAAAAACAAGCATACACCAACTTGCATGTATGTAATATTCAGTTTTCCTTAGTGTATATTAATCAGAGATCCGAACATTCTAGCTAACAGTTTATATGAATGGCAGTGGTTGTTTAATGAATTATAAGCACCACATATAATGAAGTCCATCAAGTAGGTCTTTTTAGTGTATAGTGCAGAGCTGGAAAAGCTGATTTCAGACTTATCCTCCATGTGACAGTGGTGCCTCTTACTGACATTTTAATCTTGTTAAATTTTTTTGTTTAATCTTTTTTTTTTTTTTTGTTGATCATTCATCTATCCCCTTTTCTTTTTCTCTGGTCACATTTTCCCTTTGCAGTCTTTAAGAATCACAGAAGATGGGCAGAGGTACTAAAAGCTTCAAAACTGAGTAGCCACAGCTTTTAATTTTATGGAGATTAATACTTCAATTGGTATTAAATACCCTTTGAAGGACAGTAATTGTATTGTTGAAAGAAAGAGGTGGTCTTTGAAATCAAGTTATAGATTGATTCTTTCTGAACTTGGCTATCCAGCAGAGAGACTGGAAGGAGGCAAGCAGGAAGCTTGAACAGCTTTGAGAGCCTTTTATTTTACCAGCTGAGTTTCAGTTAAGGTGAAAACAAGCGTGCAACAAGAACTCTTATCTGCTGTCTCCTGAGAAGTTGCTCAATTTATCTGAGTTTCTCAGCAAACATAGAAGATTAAGGAAAAACAAAAACGACAGCTTTGAACAGGACAATATGAACTTGCTGTTGGCTGCTGGAGAGTTAGTCAGCTGTGCAAAGTGTCTGTTGTTAACATTATATCTGCTGGTTTAGTCTCCTTTGAAGTCTGGATACCAAATTAATTTGATTCTTCCTTTGTACCAACTGTTGGTGAATGTTTTCTGTCTCTTGGTTTTATAAGACAGCGTTAGCAGAAATACAACTCTGTAGAAGTCAGAGAGCAGCAGACCCTACTAGAGAAGGGGGAGCCACACAAACGATCCTCTAGATCCTCTTGCTCTTCCACCTGAACAGCTAGGCCAACAGGGAGGGTGTGCTTGTAGGCTGAGGTGTGCCAGGTCATTCGTTTCAGTCAGCTTACTCTGCATGAATTTGTGATTCCTTTGTCTGTAAACTGCCCCACAAGCACAATATATCTCCATAATGCTTTTCTTGTGACTGACCTGACTTAGTGTGCTGTAAAATACTTCTCAGTGTTTTTATGTGCATCATCAATTCCTAGCTGCATTTTTTTTAAAATTAACTATGACAAATATTTATATAGGCTTATGTTACATAGGCCAAGTTTATTTGTTGTTTACAAAGAACAGCAGGGACAGGAGTGGCCAACATTACCCTCAGGGCTTTAGCTAATAGGGTTAGTTATATTGTAGTTACTTATTAATAATTTTTTCATCATAAAAAGAAGTTAGGCTGTTGGAGTATCATAGACTAAGCGTATTTTGAGCTGAAACATGAAAATGGATGCCATCTGAATCTTGATTACTGTATTACATCAAGAATCTATGACTGGCAGGAAATAGTTTGCTGCTTAAGCTAAACAAAA
Organism: Nothura maculosa; assembly: GCA_032353885.1. Lineage (NCBI taxonomy): Eukaryota > Metazoa > Chordata > Aves > Tinamiformes > Tinamidae > Nothura > Nothura maculosa. The sequence continues at coordinate 827,951 of JAUBOD010001105.1, forward strand.
TGTGATGTGAGTCTTAAATGTCATTAACAACTTCCATAATTAAATACAGCTCAATAGAAAAATTTACATATAGAGATATTGATGTTATAATGGTGCTGTAAAGTATTTTTAAAAATGCATAATATTTAATTTACATTTGCAGGGAACCCAGATATATTTAATGCCTTCAGTGCTGCCAAGTAAGCAGAAAGCTGATATTGGGGCCATTATACGCCTGTTGCCTTACTGCATAATGAGTTAGCTAATAAAGATGAGCAGTAATTTGCATGTGTGCTCTACTTAGCTTCTCCTTATCTTTGACATTTTTTCTGTCTTGTTTCAGGTGGCTTGTGATTGCAGTTGGTCTAGTTCGAGCGTACCTCGCTAAAGGTAGCTACCACAGCCTTTACTACTCAATAGAAAAGCCTCTGAAGTTCTTCCAAACTGGAGCTTTACTTGAGGTAGGTAGCAACTTCCTCCACAGTGTTACTAATGTTTCTGTCAGGACTTCCTAGGTAACTACTCTTTTAATTAGCATTATAGAGTGATTTAAAGCTAAACTTAAATTCATTATCTGTTTGAGGTATTTCTTTTCATCAGTTAGGAAGCATACTGTTCTGTTTAGCTGGAGCATCGGAGCTAAATATTAAGTTCAATTTTTGAAACAAAAATATAGAAACTTAAGCACTAGTAATAGAGCCAAATATACTTTGAATTACTGCGTTGGGCATGTTGATGATTTGAATTTTTCTTTTTGTTCTAGATTCTGCACTGTGCATTTGGTAAGCTTTTGAATTTTGTTTTATTATTTTTATAAAAAACTGTTAACAATATGTTGTCGTGAAACAAATGGTCTATAAATTGCTGATTTTAGTTCTTGCTTAATTCCATCTTTTCTGCTTTAAATATTCTTTTTTTAATAATTTTTGCAAATTATATCACAAATAGGAAAATAGTACAATAGGTTGTCAATTACCTTGACAATATTTCAATCTAAATCCTTCCACATGCTTCAAATCATAGATTGATTTATAAATGTTTTACAGTGGGTTGTGATTCTCTGTCTCATCTATATTTTTACATACCAGGCTCTTTCCTCAAATAATATTTATATCTGGAAATGATTAAAATTCCAATAAAAATATCATGCCAAGCACTAGACTTCTCCCACGTCCACCGAGTACAGGCAAGCATTCCAAAATTAGGAAGAGTGAAGCCACTAAGTATTCCAGATATGGCTAGGAGTAAATATACTTAAATGAAGCTAAGAGAGTAAGGATTATCTGAGACTGGAGTTTATCTTTCCTTTTAGTCTAGTATTGTGCAGCTGATTCATTAGCCAAGTAGCACAGTGTTAACTGGGTATCAGTGACCTGCAGTCAGTAACAGTGCTGTGTTTCAGGAACCTCATGGGCAGGTGATGAGCTACAGTCCTGTGTGTTGTATTAATCTTCATAAACAGTGAATGGTTCAGCCTCAGTGTTCGGTTGTTTGGTTTGTAGAACATGTGAGGGGTATAGATCTCTGCAATGTCAAAGCTGAAGTGCTGTAAAAGGCAGCAGCGTGTGTCTGCACTGCTTTACTTAATTCTGATTCTTCTAAACAATCCAGCCTTTGCAAAGAGACAGTCTTATGTTCAGATATTTGAAACCACAGGACAAACTACTGTGCTTGATCTCGTATCTGGGTGTTTGTTAGCTGCTATTTGAGGAGTTGGTAAGATTGTATTAAGGCTCTTAAAGCCTCAGCTACAACAGCTGATTTTTTTTTTTAATTTTAATTTTTTTTTTTTTGCATATCACACAAACCTTGTACAAGCTGTAGGCTGTATCACTCTGGGATCACTATGCCCACACTGATTTCCTGTGTAAAAGGTTTTTCTGAATAACCAAATATGGTTGCTGAAAACTTCACATCGTGTTCATAAAGGTGCCAGCAGAGGGCAGTCTAATTCTATGTTTGGCACTAGAGCTCTTGCCTCGTCATGTGTCTTAGTTACTCTGAAAATGTTGTTTTATAAAGGGCAGTTCACATATCATCCTAAAAAAAAGGAATACTAGATGTTCTTCAAATTGATGAAAATGGTTCCTGGAGCATCTCTCTATAGTTTAATTTGAGGGAAATCATGTGCTACTGAAGTTTGGCAACATCAATTTTCTGAGGTTCTTTAGAAAAAATCTGCAGAATAGATGTTTGGTGCTCTCCTGTGGGTCATTTCACCTCTTTCATCTCAAAAACAATGCCTTTCCTAGTTATTTCCAAGTGATATCTAGACAGTTTGTTTCACATCATTATAATCGTACGATGAGATTATTTATACACTTCCCTCTTAGTTTAAGTAGAATGTATTTGTGCCGTACAGATTGTCTTAATCTTGGATATTCTAACATAGGTGTTACAGTTCAGCATCTAAGCCTTTAGCTATTTTAGTCACTTCAAAAAATTAGAGGTGTCAGCTAATAAAGCTAATATAACATTAATGAATAGGAATGCATAATATAGTTTGCTTCTGCTGTCAAAGATATCTTTTTAATCCTGCCTTGCTTTATTAAATTTCAGTTACCATTTTCCCCAAATTATTCATAGTCACTTCAAAAATATTTCATAGTCTAAATTTTGACAGATTTTGCACCAGATAGATAAAAAAGACAATATGATTAACCTTAATTATAAATTAAAAAATTATTTTTTATAATAATACTTGACTGAAATATACAAGCAAATGCTTTTATACCATCCTAAATCTGTAATATAGTAGCATGAGTGCTATGAAACTTTGGTTTCTTGAGCTAAGCTCGGATGTCTATGTTTATCAGTACTAGTTTGAACAAAGAACTGGATTACCTTTCTTATCAAGCAGTAAACTGCAGCACAGCTAGTCTTCTGTTTCCATCTCTGATGCTGCTGCAGAGCAAGGATCAAGATGCCTTTGTGCCAGGTTAAGGATCCTGGATGAGTTCATTTGAGATGTGGATCCGTTTAGCCTATATTGTCCTCAGTCTGTCAATAGAGAGCGTCATTAATGGAATGTTGCAATACTTTGCGGCAATGTAAATCTTCATTTTTGCTAGCAAAGTTACTACAAAAATACTAATTTTATGATAATTGTCCCTGGACTTTTTTATTAATAAAGCAGCGATATTTTTTTTTCTAAATAAAATGAGGTTCTTTGCAGATCTAGTTACACTGCTGCTATCTACTGCAGCTGCTGAAATAAGATTTCTGAATCTTATAGCTAATCAGTTTGGTACTTCCAAGGAATGTTCTAGGTATTGGGGGAAGAAATCTTAATTTGATTTACAAACTTCCCTGTAAGGAGAAATGGGAAATTTACAGGTTCTTTTGCTTCTGGTAAGCTAATGACTGTAACTAGAGCACTAATTCTCTGTAGACCGAAGAGCTTTGTCATGAAAGGTGGCAGTGGCAGTACCTACCAGAATTTTTGTTTTGTTTTTTTGCCAGAGCTCTGGGCAAGGCTTTCTTGCTGCCTGCTTCTAGACTAGAGCCTCTGTCGGCCAAGTCGTGCTCTAGCATGTACTGTATTGAATAACTGGTGACAGATGTTCATAATATTGTCTGTCAGGTACCTTTTCAATGTAATTAGGAAATAAACAGAGGCAAGTAGAGTTTATAGAGAGTTGTAGCTAGTGAGTCAATCAGTTGGATCTCCTGTTTTTTGATATAGTCTGGCATCATCTAGGCCTAAATGAAAAACATTGTTTATCTCTCACTTCTGAGATAAACTGGGTTCCTACATGGTCTTTTGGCATATTTATAGAGTCTTTTGCATAAACATTGAATAAGATATTTTGCTAAGCAAGGAATCATGTCTTACATTGTAGGTTAGTGTTAGTGCTATTCTAGGTTAGTGTTATTTAGTGCTAAGCTTTTGTGAATAAGTCTAGAGACTACTGAGGATATTCAGCAGTTCTTACCCTTGCATATGAAAATCTCTTTAGAGAAAATATGTTCCTCCCTCCCTCCCAGTCAGAGTTTTCCTATGAACAGCAAGATCTAAAAAGACCATCATATTGCAGGGGTGTGCCCTGAGTGCAGATTATGCACTCCCCCAACAACAAAAAAAGCAGAAGGGGAACACATAATAATAGCTTTCTGACTGAAAATCTAGTGAAATTTGTTTTTGGCTTTTCTTATTCTTCCTTTCATTTCTTGTTTCCAATTTGGTCTTTACTTGTTTCTTAGGCTTTTGTGCTGCTTGCTGTGATTTGCATTAATTTTAGAAGCACTGTTGACTGTATTTTAGAAGCTGTAACTGCTCTTGCGCTTGTCTTCATCATGGTATTTGAAGAAGATAGAACTATGTGCCATCAAGTTTAGAAATTGGGTGTAATCTTGCAGTCTAAAACTATCCTGCTTTATCAGACTTGGGTATGTAGACCCATTTTATATTGGTTTGATCAGCACCTTAGAATTGCTCAGAAATCATAGAAATCAGCTGCCTTGAGAAAATTTTAAAAACTGTTTCTGTACCTACCAATGCATGAAGTATCCCTTGTTTAAAACAAACTATAGGAATTATAAGTCATCTTTAACAGAGTATTGGATAGCTCGGTGGTTCTTCAAATCAGTTCAATTTTGTTTGCTGTTTTTTGGGAAACAACGCTTCAAGATGTTTTTATATATATATATGTATATTTAAAGCTTTTAAATCACAGTGTTACAGATTCTCTTAAATATTTTAATCAGGTTTTATTCAAAAACTGTATCTAAAAAGCTATTTGACTAAAACTATTTCGTATTGTTCAGGCATTTTGTGTATTGAGGAATGTCCCGAGTTAGAATCAGGGCAATTACTTGTATTCTCATTTTGATGTACAAAGTTTTGGTCAGGGGATTCTGTTTTGTTAGGCTATATAAACACACCATGAAACAGACCTTGTGATCTCAAATTAAAAAAAAAACAAAATTCTTCGTTTTCAAAAATATCAAATAATTGGAGTTTTGTTTAGTTGACTGTATTTTACTCGCTTAGATATCAGGGGATATTCACTAATTGGAAAGTATTTTCCAGGCATTGTTCCGTCTTCTGTTGTCTTGACTGCTTTCCAAGTGATGTCAAGGGTTTTCCTCACCTGGGCAGTAACACACAGTGTAAAAGAGGTAAGTTACGCTGCAAAGCAGATTGAAAAAGACCCATGCTAAAAAGCAAGTGTTGATGGCTACGTTGTTTTCCTTAGAAATATTTTTTGCTTTATCTCAACATGTGGAATTGTTTATATGAGTAAGAGAATAAGAATAAATGTATCTGATCTCATCAGTCCTTGTCAACTAGGTAAACTGAAATCTGTCTTGTGCTGTAAGACATCTCTTCCTGAATAGCTTTTGCAGTATTACTGAAAATTGAGGAGGTTCCAGTGTGTAATATGGACCCAGCATCCTGATATTGTCATAGTCAATTCACTACTGTCATCTTTCATACTCAACTTGCTTTTCTTATACCGTTGCATGTGGAAGCTTCCACTCAACTGTTTGCCCATAGCAAAGCCTAGGAGTTCTCAGTCACAATGTTCCCCTCTGTATTATGTCCTTTGTTCAGTTTTCATACATTGTGAGTGTAGGTGTCTTTACTCGTTGTTAACTACAGCACATACTACTGTTATTTCATACAAGTTCCTGAAGAATCTTCTAGAATCTGCCTAGTTCCCAACTGGCAAGTACTTCCACACCTGAATCTGTTTATGTACGTCACCTGTTTACATATATGATACAGATCCTGCCAGGTATGGTACAGTTCTGCTGTTACTTTAGCCAGCTGATCTTATTGTCCTATTAAAGAAAAATAGCCTTGATGCCATTGTCAGCAGCATGTCGGAACAAATCATGGTTGCCTGAAAGAAGTGAAAGATGTTTTGTGACTTGACATGGAGAATATCATAAGGAGCTTTTCCCTTTCCCCCAAGTCTTTGGGGAAGCTCCTGTCTCTTCTTTATCCCAGCATCTGTTGATCAGAGCTTTCATCCGTGCTGATAAGTAACATATATCACTGTATTTCCTAATAATTAACTGCCCTTTCTTATATAACGATGCTTGTTCTTGTGAACCCTTCAGTTCCTCTTATGGAAAATTGTTACTTTCCGTAAAAACACAATCCCTTACATAGGTTTCTGCTGATTTATTTCACTTTTGATGGGAACAAATATACTTCAGTTACTATTAATTCAGACTCTGAAGACAAACGCTATATTTGCAACAAGAAAATATGATCCCAAGACATTAGGTCTTAGATACATATATAAAATCTTAAAAAAAAAAAAAGTTTTGCTTGTTATCTATTGTTTGTAGTTGTGTAATGTCGGATTTCACAGTGCATGATAAAGAACAGAAATGGGAAGGTGAACCCTTCCCCAACCCCCAAACAAAACCTACCCAAACTAAAATCTTATTTCAGAAGGATGTGTTTAAAGCGTCACTAGTGTTCTACTTTTTCTAAAGGACTGTCAGCACAGTTGAGCTCCATGGTGAAGTCCAGGATTAAATTCTCACACAGCTTTATGGAACTTGTAAGCTATGCAGTTGCATGATGAGGTTCTTATAAAATAAAACTTAGTTTTTCTCTTTTAACTTTGTGAGTGAGGATCATTTAATATCTTGCTTCTCCAAACTGCTTTTATATGTGATATAACTGAAAGAAGAAACATTTGTATTGCATCCCTCCTCTGTGTCAGAATACATTTCTGGACACTTGATGTGATTTGAAGCATGCTTCCTGCCACTAACATGGTTTTACTTTTGTTGAGTTTAGTGTTGTCATTTTCATAAATTCAGCATTTATAATAAAGTATTTGTAAGAAATGTTAAAGCATGGCAGACTTGTTGTAAGTACTGTGCACTTCTTGGTGTAGCCAAGAGATTTCCCCTTACCTTCATCCAGTGATAAATATCACATAAGTAGCTTTTAGCTCAGTGCAGGAAGGTCTGGCATGTCATACAATACTTGTAGCCTAGTTTTTTTGGTTCATTTTACTATTGCTTATATGAAGGAAGGAGGAGAATGAGGAGACTCAAGTGAAGGATTGCATGCAAATAACCATAGAAAAGTAATAGGAATCTTTTTTCAAATTTGTATGTGAAAATAAGGTAATCTAGTGACATTCTGGGGCCCTTCATGGAGTTCAGTGTTTGACCCAGTCCTCACAGATAACTGTCACTACTGGTACCCTTGCAAGGTATCAAATTTGTTTCAATTAGAAAGCTCAAAGTAAGGTATTTATTTAGAGGTACCTTTCTAGAACACAGTGAAATTGCATCAAGGAGTGGTGCAGAAAAGACATTACCGCATATTGAGTGGGTAATTAAGATGCTGACATCTGCAGCCGTGAACTTGACATCTTCCATCAGTAATAAGCCATACGTAGAGAAGAGCATTTTAATTTAGAATATTTTTTAAGGTTGAGTTGAAGTAAAAAGAGTCCATATTGAAAGTTCAGAACTCTGAAAGTTGACAGGCAATTGCAGTTGGCAAACCTGATTCATTACTGCTTTACATCTATGTGAAATTCGAGTAAACCTGTAGAGTGCAAGTGTCTGTCAGGCCTTTTATGCCTATTCTGAATCTTCCTTTTTTAATTTTTTATTAATGTGCCACAGAGCAGAGGGAGATGTGCTGTTTCATCATTAGGGCTGCACTGTGCCACTGTTTTATTCTTTTGTGTTGGTTTCCTTTATGATGTGCTTAGCTGAAATTTTCTGCAAATAATTTGTGAAATATTGCACAATTAGAAATTTGTAGAATTTCTGGATTTCTGTCTTTCAAGCATTGTGTTATATCTTTGATAACTTTTCATGCATAAGGAGAGTGGCAAAAGAGGCTTCATTTAGCCAATTCCCAATTCTAAATCTCATCTTTGTATGTTAAAAGGTTATGGATTTTCATTTCTTTCAGAAATTGCTTGCTTGCTATTCATAATCATGAAGATGAGGTAAAATATATTCAAGTCCCTGCTCAATAATAAAATCAGTTGAAGCACATGCCAAAACTTATGCTGATGTTATGATTTACCCTAATTAAGGTAGCTGGACAAATAAGTCATAAACTCTAAAATATACTCTGACTTGAACTCCTCCTTCAAAGTTTGTCGTGAGAAGGTGGAAGAAAAGTTGAGTTCTTAAGGCAAAACATGGTGTTACAGCTTATGAAGAGCCTGCTGTTGATCTGTTTGCACTATCCCTTGTTTCAGCTAGGAAGAGGAATGATACGCATGCAGCACTAGCAGCAGTTGCTTCTAAGTGAAGAAGTCTCTTGAGCATCTCTTCTGTAAATCAGTCCCCTGGGGTTCAATAATGTGCATCTTGGACATCTTTTTTTTGGAATGAGATCTGGAAGATCTGTTAGTTTTAGGAAGATAATCTTTTTAAATAATAAACTATGGAAGATAGTTAAAATATGATGATAAAATACTGTTTTAGTAATTTCCAAATATAATTCTATTAAACTAGATTAGGATGACCAAACTTTGCAAAGTAGTGCTACAGAAGTCCTGTGATAGAATTGGATTGTAATTGCTGTGTTTCCTTCTTCTCAATTCATCCCTTACTGTTAGCATCATAGTTTCTTGGATCCTATTGTCCTCAGTGATATCTTCAGGTGGTGCCTCAGACAATAAATGTGATTGGTTTTACTAACTTCTGTAGGTAGGGAAAGAAGTGCAGCATCAAAGGGGAGACTAGGGTCTGTCATTTTATTTGCTGAAGACACAGACAGTTAGATGAGTTCATTAAGCTGCTAGTTGTGAAGTGACCAGAAGGTGCAGCTCTTGAGTGTTTGGGAAGCATGTTGCTTTTGGGGAATAGCATAATCTGAAGTGCTGCTAACTCTTCCAGAGTGAGAACTGAGCCTTTTTTATCATGCAGGCCCAAAACAGGAGTAGGATCCTGTAGAGGTACATAGATAGGTTTCTTCTTTAAAGAGAAAGCTGGCGCTTTATTCCTTTATGATAATGTAAGGGAGATTAATATGTAGACAAATTGCCAGAGTTTCATTTGGAAAAAAGCAAGATACATTTGCTGCAAAATGCAGTGGAAGTGACTTGAAGTCCTGTAGGCAATATCTTAGGTAGTATAAAACCAGGTTAAATATATATTTTTATGTAATTCTTTGTGTTTTGTAGTGTGTGATAGAGAGCTTTATTATTCTTAGTCTTAATGAGCATTTTTACAATATATGACCAACCCCTTCTTTGAAAAGATATTTTTATGTACACACACACACACACACACACACATATATATATATATATATAATTTTTTTTAAAAAAAGAATTTTTTTGTCTGTACTTTGCCCAGAGCGAGTAGGGCTTACCACCTGCAGTACAACTATTGACTTTCTTTCCACCTTTTTCGAGAGTGAAAGAAAAAAAAGAAAATGTAGGCACACCTGTGGTTAAGCTTTGCTTCCCCCCCCCCCCCTCTGCAGTCCAGTGAATTTGGGCTGAAGGTACTCATACTCATGACACTTCATAACATGCTTCTGTTATGAGTGAGGGGAAATTGAGAGCTGCATAAAAATACATTTGTGTTCTCATGCATTTATAGTGTGGATATGCAGCCCCATATACTTTTTCATAACTGCCATTCTGTTTCAAATTTAGGTCAAAACTATGCTCCCAAATATAAGGTTTCATTTTAAAATACCATATGCTTGTGAATATTAATTTTCAAAATATAAATGGACTATAGGTGGTTCAGTAGTGTGCAAGTAAAATAATGGCTCGAATTGATATAGAGCAGTGGAATTTAATGGTGTCCTAAATGTAATGTTAGAGGGACAAAGCTGAATGCAGTAACCAGGAAAAGGAGCAGAGAGCAGGGAAGCAGGCAGCTGTCAAGCTTACCTGAGTTGTGACAGGGAAAATCTGAGTGTCTCTCTCTTTGTAGCCTGTTTCCTTGTATTAGCTGTCGTCTTGGTGTCCAGCATTAGGATCTAGGCCCGCATCTGTGGAGAAAGCAAGCAGTGTTCCTGGTAGTCAGAAATAGTGCTAACTAGGACTGGAGCATACAGTTTAAAACATCTCATGTTAGATTAATGCTTTAAGCTTCTTCTCTGCTTACAACCCTAGGAAGCAATCACAGGATTAGAGTAGAAGTATTGTGTAGGAATGGGAAGAGTTGTTAAGTTGTTCTTGGTTATTTCAAGAATTTCTTGCAATAATTGTGTTGTACAGAACAAGGGATCTTAACTTACCTGATAACTAGAACTATTCTTAAGCTATCAGAAAAAATA